>JAMKCH010008859.1:0-27961 GCA_023653785.1 Ophioderma brevispina
AAAAAATTATATCGTATCGTACAATTCGGCCTGGTGTTCAAATAGTTTACAATTTTTATATTTCAGATGGATACTAGCACCATCTTGTATTTTTAAAGGTCAACGTGGTTCCAAATGTTTGTATACACTATTCCAGTTGAAATTTTCCTGACAACTATGGTAATGAAATACATCAATGTTTGTTCCTTTAGGTTTCTGTGTTGCCAGAGACAGTAGGCAGTATCTCATTTTCCAGATGGCCTCTGGTCGCCATCTTGAAATTTGAGAGCCAGACAGTCTCAACATGCTACCAATTGCAATTATATTTGTTTCTACATGTCAAAATAGTAGGAAAACAACTTATTTGTCACTCTACAGAATCTGAGCAAAGCTATTTATATAATATTACATTACAAGGTGATAGGCAGCCATCTTGGATTTAGAGGTCAAGGATGGCCACTTATTAGGTAATAAACATCACTCCAACTGATCTGTTGTGGTATATTGTGGGAAATGACACTTCATTCATCATTGTGCTCATCTGGTTCCAGAGATATCACTTTTGGTGTATTTCAAAATGGCAGCGGCGGCCATTTGAAAAACGCTCTGTAAAAAAAAAGTAGCCGGCAGTTCTGGGAGGTGTATAGGAGCTATTTTTTGTAAAATTGGTCCATCTTGCCAAAATCCATCAAGAAAAAAGTATCCTAAAAATGGTCACGGATCTCATACAAATGACTCTCCACGGAACCAGTGCATCGGCGCCAAATCATGGACCCCCCCCCCAATGCGTGGTAGTTAGGGAATGCACGACACTCTTAAAATATAAAACTTATATTGTAAAAAGAATGAGTGGCTTCTACCTTACCATGGTCTTTTTTTAATCTTACTTTGAGTCCAATTAATGTTAGTAAAAACCTTGCTTATATTCAGAGAAGCCATACTCATTTATTTACCAGTGCGGAATCCACATTTCCCATAGATTTGTAGAAATATTGCCATTTTTTCTATTGATTTGACTTTCTAAACATGTTTTGTCATCATGAGTGATTTATGTTTCACAGAGCGAGCTGAATCAGAATTGCCTCAATCATCCGCATAGATTCTGCTATCTACTGAAGATTGCACTCGAGCTCAAAGTGCTGAGTGTTACTCTAGAACAGTAAAACAAATTGGAATTTTTTCCCAATTATTGATGGTGTGGCATGAGAATTTGTTAAATTATTAATAAAGGATTCTCAGCTATAATGCTTCCCTAGAAAAGTCACGTATAAGTTAAACTCAACCAATCATTTGAAACTTGGTTCTTATAGAGAATAAACCTCATTGCAAAATCTTTAATAAATTTTAAGGGCTAGATTGTTCCAAACTTCAGGAGGTAGTTTTTAACCAGAATATCTAGTTCTTCATTATTATTTTGTGATAAAGTTGCTTATGATTTTGAGAAATTTATTTGAAAGTGAAGAGGCTGGTCTCTTTTCAACTTGATTATGATACACCAATCAGGCTTATCATAGCTGACAGAAAACAATATGTAAGTATTGCAAAATTGGTCAAAATAAAGTGCCAATTGCCAGTGGTACCTCCACTTTGGAAAATCATCTGCTGCCGCTGCAACCTGGGTTAGCTGGGGTTGGGCACAAGTCGCCAATAGTGTATATTAACCCAACGGTTTGTTTCAATCTTAAAGGCTGAGTCAAGACATATAACGTTTTGTGGTAGTAATTAAAAATAGTATTTAGAACGAAAGATAAAACACCTAAAATACTCAATTCCAAGTACAGATGAATCGGATTGTTGTTTTCGTGACTTTAAACCCCCCAATTTATGCACAGTATAAAGTGCCATAGGCTACCGTGTATAACAATACGTGGATAAACAAATCTGGATCCGGAATTTTACAACAAAGTTGATTTCTATATGAAGGGACTTTGATTGAGCTTAGTTATTCACAACAAGTGCTTAGTATATGGACGAGCATTATGTGCATGCAAAAAATGAGTTGTTTGAAAAATAAGGGAGCCCTCATCGGGAAATCTCTGAGTCAGCCTTTAACTAAAATACCTGTTACCACCTGGATTTGGATGACTGGATAGCCAGAACCAGGTTCAGTATACTTTTACTAAAAAACTGAAATGATTGCCCAATTCAGGTCACGAAACTAAATAAAGATAACCAAACTAATAAAGTTTTATTAATCACTTCTCTGTTTTTGAGTGTGATGAACGCTTCCCATTTAGGTATTAGGATGCTCAATACTAAAATAAGCTCTGTCTCATATAAAACAAACTACAAATTTATATATAAACTCCATTGAGGTCAGTTTAATAGATACTGTCATATTTTAGGGTTGGTTATGCCCTTTCTTCTTGTCAATATGGACTTAATCAGTCAATGCATCAAAGAGCTGGTGGAAATTCCCAGCTTTGAAGGAAATATCAAATTAAGCAATGGTAATGATGATATAACGATGAGTTCAACATGTTATATAAGTTATGAAGTTAAAGGTGCAATGAGAGATTTTCGATCCAGAGTCCCTAAAAAAATTTGAAAGCCCTGATTTTTGCATGGTAAAGGATTTCTATCAAAACATATTCCCATCTGAAAGAAGCTGATAACACAAAAACTACCCACAGCAAGATTCCTATCACGGTGTAACCGAGCTTAGGCTACTCCATGAGTACTCTTAGCTCTACTCAAGGTACACCATTGATGCAATATTGAGCAGTACCTGCAACTAAGTACTTGTGAAGTATTCGAACCACTGGATGGATAGCAGCTAATGTTTACTTAGCAGTACCCATCCGATAGTGTACTCTGCAGTTGCCTGCTAGTGTTACTGACAGGTACCCATGTAAGCACCAGTAAGTGGATAACCTCTGAAGCTACTCCATCGGGAGTACCTTCACAGGAACTCCCCTACCAGCTGCCCAGTAGGCAGCAATGTGGACCATAGAGGGCGCCAACATTCATTGTTTTGTTTTACAGACTTTCTGATCATTTTCAAGCTTAGTTAACTCTATATGTTGAGTTGAGCATCACAAAAACCCCTATATAGACATTTTTTGTAAAACATATAACAATATGTGCCTCAAACTGTTAAAGGTAAAATTACTACAAATAATCACACACGAGCTCAAGCTAATTTGCCTGGAGACCCATGCAGGTACGCCCGCATGGGGTGACGAGTGGTTAGTCTACTGCTTGTACCTAGGTGGATGATTACCCCCACTTTTGGGGCCGTCGCAATGTGGTCCCATGCGGGTGGGTACTCATGGCTCCTTACAGCTAACTTCAAAGGTACTGATCCCTGAAGCAATTTGTTTTGTGTAAGTATAAACCAAGAAGGCAAACATCTGTGTTATTCTATAGGCCTACAAGGTAACAAAATCAAAAACTGGTCTCAACATCAACCTAGTTTTATGATGCTTCATCATCAGTGGTAGCAATATCTCATAATCTTTGCACATTTCCTTAAGAGACTAACCAAAAATGTGGCTGGGTCGGGTTAGTGCAGTTGGTCTTCCCCCGCTTCGCACCACGTGGTCCCAGGTTCAACCCCATCCGATCGGGACTGCAATTTTATGTGTGTTTGGTTTCCAGACAGACATACGCAACCTCAGCCTCACGGTTTTCTCCGGGGTACTCCGGTTTCCTCCTCTTCTAAAACTGGGCTTTCTTCCCTACCGTGATATGATATAAAGTGAATTTAAATAAAGTATCTTCATGACACTAAATGACACGATAGTGTCGAGTGTCATTAAATACCAATCCTCCTCCTCTTCCTAACCAAAAATCGTCACACCTTGCTCTTACACTATCTATCTATTTTTATCTAACGGCCGCAGCCGAGATTCTGTTCACATGTAGCGCCAAATGGTCCTTTGTCATTAAGTTGGGGATGTCGATTGATCCTGCTGGATGTCCTTGAGCAATCACATTAATGTATTTGAAGGGGCGACGACCCCTGTTTTGGCATGTTAACTTCCAACATGTGACTCTGAGACTACTTGGTCAATCGGCACGTATGACAGTGACGGCAATCGTGCACCTCGTTGGGCAACAGAAGATGAAATTAGGGATATCTCCATATACTGTTGCTTTGGTCTTCTGCTCACGCCAGGATATGTTTTTGTACTCGCATAAGAAGCTTGGTGTAGGTGCAATCCAGTCTATCCCGTAGCTCGTTCTCAGGTCCAGGTCTCAATCCATATAACAGGATACTCCTCTACACAGGCTCTGAAAGAATTTAAGCTTGGTTGAAGTGGAGATACCAGATTGCCATAAGTGGTGTAGTTTAATTGCAGCATTCCAAGCTTGGTCTTGCGTGACAGTAAGTCTTTCTTGGGGCTTTTTGTCGGCAAAATAGGACCCTAGATACTTGAAGTCCTTGACCTTTGAGTTGGCTACCATCTGCTGTGGCGAAGGTTGATGTCATTTCCTCATTGACAGTCATATTTTCAGTCTTCTTGGCATTTAGATGTAGGCGACTTTGTCTGCATCAATTCTCAAGTGATGTAGTAGATCTTATGCAACCAGTGTTCACACTAGGTTTTGAAACAGTGCACCCCTTTGGCAAATTGTGTCGTCTTCAATATATGGGGTGTCCAAGTTTTAACAGGTTTTTGGAAAACGTTTTAACTGACTGCTAACAATTCAAAAATAAACATCCAATTCCAAAACCTAGACTGGCATATGAAAGTGATTACCCTGATGACCCTTAAACTCCAAAAGAACTGGAGTGGAGTATCTGGATCCCTTTGGGACGGGGAGTTGACTAAAAAAGACGTAAATCAGTCAAATTTAAACTATAATTAAGTTCACAGATTTGCTACATAATTTAATGGTAAATAATAATTATTTGTTTGAGTGAAAATGAATACAATATTGTGACCATGTGCCAAGTGCAACTCTGTGATTTTGTGTAGTTTTAAGTGTCTACTTTTTTGCGTCCACAAAAAAAAGGAAACCAAAATTTTACTCTCTCTAGACAAACGTGCGTCCACCTTTGTAAAAGTGCGTTCCTAGACGCAAAATCGCAACACTATTTGGAACCCTGTAATGTGCACCACATATCAGATCGCTTGTTAGAGCTAGATCATCCGTGTAGTCAAGTCTGTGAGATACCTACTTTGGTGACGTCTAGAACTTGGGTGTGATGGTGAGTCCTTTGTCATTCATGATGTCAAGACTCTGTCTGAGGATGTAATCAACCATGCCACAAAGAGATATGGAGCAAGAGCATCTCTTGAGATTCCTATTAGTTTGTTAGGAACTCCTTTGTTGGCTACATGGGTAATCATATATGATGGCAATTGCCTTGACAGTCTCATCTGGGAACACCGTAGTGGCGAGAATATCAGCATACATCCTTTTACACTGTCAAAAGCCTGGAAAAAGCACAAACCAATTGAAAGCTTTTCTCTTGAAATTCTCAACTCTTCTATAATCCTTCTTAGGCAGTATCTGAGGTAGTGTTGATCTGCCTTTGCGAAAAACGTTCTGGTTCCGTCGGAGAATGGAATCTATGTGAGGAATAATTCTGTTGAGCAGCATGGTGTGTATCTTAGAGGCCAGTGTGACAGTGTGATTCCTCTGTAGTTTTGGGGTTGTTGGAGGTCACGGTTGTTGGAAACCACATGCATGCCGCTCTTCAGTTTGTCACCTTTGATTTTTATAGGTGGGGTAGCCTTCTTATCGGTCAGCTCCCTCAAGGCCTCCCAGGCACCAGCATGCTTGTTTTCAAGATGGAGGGCGTCAAGTGCTTCAGCCTTGGACTTACATGCTCCTCAAGCACCACATGTAAGCATCATCAAGGTTCTGCTTGGAGCTTCTGGTGGATTTAGTACGGGTGCTCTGTGGTTCCGACTTCAGTTTTTTTCTGGCTTTGCTGACTTTGTGGTTTGAGGCAAAGGCAGTTTTAGTTTCTTGTTTCTTCTAGGTAGCATCTCCAATGCCAATTTCTTGTTGGCTGAAGTGAGGACATCATATACTGCGCGGGAGTTCTTTCTTCAGCTATCACATAGTGTTGAACCTTTTCTGTACTGCTACAGTATACTGCTCACAAAGCTTTTGTATTCCCCCCCCACTACCTTCCCTCCAGTCAATTGTTTTCATGGGATCTCTGGGAGGTGGTTTACTCTGACGATAACTTATCTGGCTCCTGCAAGAGACAATTCTGTGATCAGCTTCAGCTTCAAAGGTGGTTGTAGCTCTTGATTTCTTAAGCTTTTTATCTTGGCTTTCTTCGGACCAGAATGTAGTCCAGTTGGACAAGTTTCTCCATTTGGGCGGCGGTGTGTCCACAAACTACCTGAATGATTTTGGAATTTGGTATTAGTGGCACCAAGGTTAAATTGTTCCCATGAAGTCCTTCCCATGTACATTCCCATTTACCTGTTAGACTTGTTGTTGCAAAGTGAACAGTGCGTCGTCAGGCCCAAGCTTAGCATTGTAATCTCCAGGGATGTAAGAAGATTATGGGCTGGAACCGTACTGGTGGCAGTGGAAAGTTCATGGTAAAAGTGAGAGACATTTTTCTTCTGGATAGTCGATGTGTGGGATGTAACAGCAAATGACTGTTGTTTCAGGATTGCCCGTCGTGTCAGGTTCAGATGCCTCATTAAGTTGACAAGGTTGGTACGTGACTTGAGAGCCTTTGGTGATAAAATAACCCCACACCTCCTGTAGCTTGCATTCTCTTGTTCTTCCTTCTCAGCAGAGGCTGTATACGTGGCATAGTCCTGGATATTCTCCTGTAGTAGAGGTTCACTGTGCCACAATGCGGTGTTCCTTGTATGCAGATTACATCGATATCATACAGTTTTGCTTCATGTACGAGTTCTCTTCACTTTGCGCTGTTGTTGAAAGTGCTGAACATTAAATGGTGCTAATGAGACACATTTTGTGTCTAACAAAGTTTGTGTCCATGCATCTTTTGTCAATATCACACACGGTTTGGACCATCCATAGGCTTTAGGACCAACCCATCTGCATATTTGGTATAGACCAATGTTCTCAGAAGGCCACAGACTTTCAATCAGGGCTTATAACCCTGGTGCTATGTTGGGAACTATTCATCTTGTCAATTAGCTAATAGTAGCTGGGATTCTCCAGGTCTCCAGTCACCCTTTTCTGTTGGGGAAAGGTCCCCTCAGCCTTTGTGTCTTTCACGTGACACCTGCAAGTCGCAAGTTGCCTTTTCTGTCAGGGATGGTCCCTTAGCCTTTTCGCACACACGAACCAACCTACAAGGCAGCATGTACTATTTCACCATAATCTGGTTTGACCTAAGTATATAACTATGGACCTACTTACTCAATCAAGGAGATAAAGGAAAGCGAGAAGGAGTAGTCACAGCACCAGTTGCACCCACACTGTTTTTGCAGACAAGAGAGGTGGAGGATGCTGTCTCCAGTGTGGGAAAAGTCCTGAGACAACCTCGCCCCATCTCCGACGGATCCGTGTGGGGTTGCAGCACCTTCCAACCGGCCCATACTAAGGGATCTTTGTCCTGTATACCAGATGGCATCACTGATGGATTCGGGATTATGCCCGAGGATCAGGCCGCCTCTACATCCTACATTGGGATCAGAAACGTAGTATCCCAGACAAGAATCCATAAGCCAACGCCCAAACCACCCTAATTGGCTCATCTGTCGAGCCCAACCAAATTGATTCACCTATCCTAGCCACCTGGTTGCGAAAGTTATGGATAGAGCTGAAAGGAGTACGTAGTTATAGTAGGTTAGGGAGCACCCAGATGGATGAGAAAATACCACTTGGTAAATCCACGCACACAAACAGGTAGAGGTGCAGGCACTTATATGTTTCATAAGGTGTAATAAAGGTGCTGGCAAAGTTAATTTTTAAAGCTGGCATGGCACATTTTCACAAAATAGAAATTTTCTTCTTCATTTGCTCTTAAATGATAGTCTATGCCATTGCCAAGAAAGAGAGATATTTTACACATAATAAAAATACGACCCCAAACAGAATAGGGCCATTGATATGAGGATAAAGATATCCAGGTATTTGTAGGCCTACCTTTTAAGTTTTCCATACTTTCCAACAATGTGTATAATTAACATGATATTTTTGACTCGACTCACTGAATTAAAACCACCAAGGTTATAGACCGGTCAAAGTCAAACAGTGTGCATAGCGTGGAAACATGCATACAGCGTGTTAAACGACATTTTCGTCGTCTGCTGATTTCGCGTCGCCGGCGACGCTTAAAAATTACAAAATCGTTCTGTTTACCTCATACGGAAGCTGATTTTGTCTTAATCATATTCGGGTGAGGGCGTTTGTATATATAAAGCTTTACAACCATGCAAAAATATTGATTTTGAAAATCTTAGGGCGCACATTTTTCAAATGTGCCAGTGGTCCTCTTTAAGCTCCCATCCCCGGCACTAGGGTCTTTTCCTACCTTTTAATTAATCAAGGTGCTTTAAACTAGTTCTTGGTGAAGTTTTGTTTTGGCCGAATTTTCCTCTAATATTTTTTTAATGAGTTCTTTGGTGCATACCCCCCACTTGGAGGTGACATTTATGTAAGGCTATTAAGACCCCCCCCCCCATTTTCATTCAGCATCCCCGTCACCTAAAACCCCTTATATTTTGAAAAGACCCCATGTTTTTGAAATTTTACCACTGCACCCAAAGATCCCCTATATTGGAAAAATTTTCACCAAAACAAAGTACCACTTTTTTGGGTTGAAATTTTTGCAAATTCCCAAAAAATCCCACAATCGTTTGAAAATTCTACACATTTTGTCCTCTGAAAACCCTCCCCCTATTTTGGGGCATTCTAGACTGTCTCTCACCCAAGACCCCTATTTTTTTGGAGTCTTCTATTACGAATTCCCCTGGGTTGGATCCCCAGCCTTGCACCCATATTCATTTCATATTGATCCCCCTGGAAATGCGAATATTTCCATGAGCAGATACAAAACCTTTTGTATAAGGAGCTGAAACATTGCATACCTTGCTTTTACGTTTAGACACATTTCTTTTGAACAAACTGTTCACAGGGCTGTTCACGGACCCCCCCCCCCCCATTTACAAAACTGTCAGCAAATGGTAACTCATGGAAACATAATTCAATTTCACCCCGAAAAAGTTTATTTTTTGAATTTTTTTATTAATAATTTTGTCAGAATATTACCTTCGCCTGATTGCTAATTTGCAGTATAACTTAATATGCAGTATAAATGAACAATTTTTTGTAATGATATGCAGGGTTAATCAGACTATTCCAAGATTGAACAGGATTGCTTCTATACCAAATTTATGGTCGCACAATAGAAGGGACCAAGCCTTTGCTACACATTCCATATCCCACTCAAAAGTATGTTTTAATACATATGATTCTTCTGATACATTGCCAAAAGAGGCAGTGACCAGCATATACTCTGTCCAGCTCGAAGTATGAAGTAGCGACGCGGGCGTATACATTGAACCAACTTTCAGCGCGCGCGTAGTTAAAGCACAAGCGCACTGCAACTGAAAGGCGGCACTGGGTGTACGCGCGCGTCGCCACTTCATACTTCAGACGAGACAAAGTATAGCTATTTTCAACCCACACCATATATACCATCTTTGATTCATGTATATAGTTCTTTTACCCCATCTGGATTTTTTATTTTTAAAATTCAATTACAATATACAACTAACTTTCTTTACATGGCTGACAAAAATATACATATTATATAATACTTCTTATAGGTTTTCTAAGTACCAAGTTAAGGGTCTGGAATCTCAATTTACCTCAGTGTAGTTCAGAGACCGGCGGACATGTTTTCCTAAATCAAGAAACACAATTACACATCAGATGTTCAGTTTCTCCCAGGCTTGATTTAAGGACAGTGTTAACCCTGAGTTTCCGAGTCACAAGTGTTACAGATGTTCATAATACGCAGCGCCATCTTTTGACCATTTTCAATTAACACTTTGCCACATTATATAGGGGAATGACAGTGCTTGCTCCCCAGCAGCCAATATGAGTTTACCGTGTGAAATGTTAAAAATGTAGACAACCATCAACTGATTTCAATAAGTAAGATGTCGTTGCAATCCTAAAGGAACACACATCTCATGAATTTGAAAATATTATATAGGTATAATTTGAAAAAATTAAGAAAAAGTGTTTTTTTTCCATGCAAATTTACGAAGAACAACTTTGAAGTAGCACCGTGTCACCAATTTTAACTTCCTGGCCACAATACAATATTTACTAACTAGTTCAATGGTTGCTCTAACCGAACCTATCATAAAACAATTTCTACAATTGACCAATTTTCTGAATTTGTCTAATTCGCAAGTGCCCTTATATAAGTAAACTGCAAGCCTTTTCCGTTCATTTAACACAGGCTAGAGCTAGGCTGGGCGGAGTCAAAGATCATAACATCATCGTAAATTTTGCCTGTTGGCGTTCGCTTTTCATACGTGGTGATTGCGTACTGCATAATGAAGCCTATTGTAAGGTGCGGGACGGTAATAATGTTCAAATAGACGCGATTGTTAAACCTGTGGAGTATCTATTTTGGTTTGTAACTTTGCAAACATTTGATTATTGTATGTAAAAGTATACATTTCTAGAAAGAAAATTGGACGATGAATCCGATGGTGGCATCAGATTAATGTCAAATTTCCTATTTGAGAAAAATACTAAAAAAACATGATTTTGCCCCCAAAAGTTTCAGAACCAGCATAACAAAAACAATTTGAATTGTCATGATTTCTTATGTTATTTTTTAGAAACAAGACAAATTTGTCTAGGGACGTTTTTTTCGGTTTTTTTTTAAATAGAGCTTACTTTTCGAAATATAGGGGAAAATGTCAAAAAAGCGTGATTTCTACTTCTTCTTCTTTTCCAAAAATTGAGTATATATTGGAGAATATCATTAGTTAGAAATCGAAAAATTAAAAAATTTAGAAAACCATTCCTAGAGAAGACCAATTGCTATCGTAGGAACGGTAAACCTTACCTTTTACTGAGGTATTTTTGGAGTTATCTCGTCTGAAAATCTGCCAAATTATGCGAAAATTGAACATTGAGAAAATCTGTGTTTTAGTAAAAAAGTGACTTTTCACACCATTTCAAGCCGTCGCTTTCTCAAATAACTTTATCTTTGAACTTCAAAATCAAGTATGTTGTGAAAGTAATGAAAATACATCTTTATGCACTATTGAATCAAACATCTTTTGCCTCTAACTCCAGAAATCAGAAGAAATTGAAATTCCATCTGGTCTAATTTAGCGCTTTGTTTACATTTTCAAATATTATTTTTTGTTTTTCCAAGATTCGCTCGCGAAAAGTACATTAAAACACGCGCACGCTTCATTCGCAGCAAAAATTCACCGCGCGACGCGATGCTGCGCCTTGCGCCTGACGGCGTGTGTGCTTAAATTCCCGCCGTTAAGACCATGTTGGGTTTTTTGTGTCTTTAAATGGTCAAATAGCTGTTTTAAATCGGCAAAAAAATACAGCTCAGGATTGTCTGCAGTGGATAACCTTTGTTGGTAACGATAGAACACAGGTTGATGTTTAAAATGGTGCAAAAATCAGAAATTTGTGTAAAAACAAAAGCACTAGGTTGACACTACCCTTAAAGGCTGACTCAGAAATTTTGAAATATAATTTTCTTTTAGTAGTAACTAAGAAGAGTCATCTAGAATTTACAATAGTCAACTAAAATACTTAAAGGAAATATGTCAAGATTTTTGTCAAGCTCATTCATAAAATATATGTACATACATCACAAATTCCCGAAAATATAATACAATTTGATGTAAAATTAACAAAATAGAGGCATTTTAATTTTTGCTTTTTTGACATACGAAGAAAACGGGCGGATTTTTGCCACGGCTTCATTGATCAAAAACGCCCAATTTTGCTCTCCTCGTGACGTCAAAGTGATGACCAAAACATCGTGTTCACTCGAATTGTTATTGCTGACACTGTAATATTGATGGATTAATGAAAGTAATAATAAAATTAAGAAATAATTACAGAATTACATATTTTGTTCATTTCGTTGTGTTTTTTTATTATTATGAGTGGCAACACTGCGATATGATGGTCACAACGACGTAAATTATGGATGGTCATCACTTTGACGTCACCATTTGCCTGCGATGTGGATTTGTCGGAATCGTTTTCGAGTAAGCTATTGGGCGGAAAATTAAAAGGGCAAAATACTCAACAAATGTGGACAATTTTCAACTTATTTTGATTTATATGTAATCTACGTTACTTAAGCTTTCCATCCATACCAAATTTTCCAAATATTCAGAATCATGACATATTTCCTTTAATTCCAAAGTTTGAGATGAAACAGATTTTTCGTTTTCATGCAGTAAACATTTAAGCACAGTATAACAGTGCCATAGGATACCGTGTATAATGAAAATTCCAGATCCGGAATATTCTAACAAAGTTGTGATTTTCTAAATGAAGGACTTTGATTTGAGCTTAGTTATTTCACACAGATATTGGAATATGGACAAGCGTTATATATATGCAAAAAACACAATTTTAAAAAAAAAACTGAGTGCGGCCTCATCAGGAAATCTCTTAGTCAGCCTTAAAGAAAACTTTTACAAACCTCAAGTCACACTGCTGTTTGATATTTAACCTCAGGAGTACTACTTGCTAATTGGTCACATTGGAACTTTTGTGATTTTTTTAGCCAATAGGTAACATGGTAAGAATGGTAATGGGATTGATGACGGCTAGAGCTTTTTTGTAAGCTGCATTTCAACTGGCTATTGAAATGAAATATGAATTAGCCAATCAGATATGTTGTAAGCAGGTGGTGAAACAGAATTAGTTAAAGGTGCAACAAAAGATTTCAAATAACAGGTGTCCCTAAAAATGTGAAAATACTGATTTTGGCACTGGTGTAAAGCTTTGTATTAAAAATATCCCCATCTCAAGCTGAGAACTGTTTCTTTGGTACAAAATTGTGAAATTTCTAATTTCCTATTGGAGCAAATAGGAAATTCAGCCTATGTTTCTATTGAAATATAAGCATATACAAATCACCTTTTATTTTCATTTTCAGTTATTTCTGTAGCCAAATAAAAGGTAGGGATTCTATTGAGTGTCTATATGAAATCACTACATACCACATATGGATGACTTGAAATCTCTCGTTGCACCTTTAAGTGTCTTGATCCAGATGACGGATGGTAAATGATAACATCTAGCACTAATTTGAGGTGATTTGGAACATTTAGTTTAACTGGGCATTTTAGTACAAACCTGTAGATTTCTAAATAAAAAAAGAAATAAAACATTTAAAACTTATCAGTCTTTTTTTAAGTGGCAGAACAATGACCAATTAGGCTGAGAATTCCAACTCACTCATCTAACATTTCCACTTTACTTGCTTGTCTAACATTTCCCCCTTTACTTTAGCAGGCCTTAAATGATTGCATCACTATTTACTTGGCCCCGCCATATTTTATACATCTACTGGGACCCCGAGGTTCAGGCGTAATACACTGCCAGATAAAAATCTCTAGTGGACAATTTACTCTATGGGGTACCCAAACAACATGGGTCAATTACATATCACCAGACCACAATAAAGTCAAATCACATTTCAAGTGAACATTACCAAATAGCAATAGAGGCTTTTCCTTAGTCCAATATGACACTATTACACAACAAACTTCACAGGATAAAAATTCTGTTTCTCCTTGACATAGCCAAAATTATTGCAAAACTCCATTTCTGCTTTAAATAATAATTTTAGTAATTTACATTTCTCACGTTTCTCTAATAAAACAAACCAAGGTTATATTCTTCCACTGTTTAATGCATGCAGTTTTGAGAGATGAGACAAACTACACACAGAATATTGACACTTCATTTCATAACAAGTATCTTGCCAACAAAAAATGTTGATGGATTTATTTATTTTGTCCAGTCTTAAAATAACAACCCCCTTCCAAATGACTTCTAAAAAGCCCACTTGAATCATAATAGCTATATATTGTCACTTCAATTCCAACCCAAAGCCAGACTAGATGGCAGGTAACGAATTGACTATTCATTATGTCTATTACAATTACTCCTTTGATCCCCATTTTTAAACAGCTAGTGTCTGGCCAGGGTCAACCTCCAAGGGCATTCTGTTTTCTAAGGGGCCTTCTTAGAATACCCTTTTTCTCTTAATTTGGTTTTCGTGTACTGACTGGCACTGATATTAATCATGGTTGACTTGCGCTAATCTCCATTTACAAAGGTTGCGATATAAATAATCAAAGTGATTGAGAAATTAAACTAAAGCGTTATAACTTAATGTGTTAAATATAAGCTTCAAATGTGTTTCAACAAATATTAAATTAGCCATTTAATTATGTAACTGTTCAAATGAATAAAATCAATAAATATAATAAAACATCACACAAATAATAGATATAAAAGAAATTATATAAAATTGACAAGAATAAAATAATTAAAGGACAACTCAATTACTTTATTGACAGACAAACAAAATATGATGAATCAACCAATTTAAATGTAAAGAAAAGCAAACAAGCACAAATTAATGTATTTGGGAGTGTACCTCACAAATGACCAAATGAGAAAATGGATGAAAATGAATACATAGATGATTTACTTAAGGACTCGCAAACTTATTGAATGATTTGCTAAATGGAGCTGATGGAATCTACATTATGATTGAACTAATTGAACACGAGGATTTCTACTAATACATGTACCAACGCTGAGTGAAAAATATAAGGCTAAAACAATTAGGAGATTACAAAATGCAACTTTTTACATATCAATTATTCAAAATAGCATTTCACTGGTCATGCATCTTTTCCAGTTCTGCTTAATTAAAAAAAATATGAAAACATATTTAAATATTGCAAACCAACTGAATTTTAATCAATTGTGACTCTCCTTTTTTTTTTATATTAAACACAATGGCTCAATGAATTTAGCTACACAAACATGGCTCAGCTAAATAGAGGAAGCCCTCCCTGACAGTAAGATGGCATTGAAACCAAACAATAGGATCACCGGCACATCTAATTTGTGCAGCCACGCATCAGCTTTTCATAGTGTCCATCCTACATATATATACTTTCTCAAAAGAAGCTACATCAATTCAATTTTTTTGGGCCTTGCCCGCTGACATCAGCATCGCCATGGTAACCAGACCCAGCCAGGCAGAGTCAGATTTTTGAGACTGATCCTCAAATTTTGACCTTAAAGTGCCTAAAATGTTTGGCTTTAATAAGAGTCGGAGACAGCAGCGGCTATGTGGATAATTAAAACCTGGGATGACGGCTAGGAAAGCCGATATGCTATAGGAAATGAAGAGTTTGTCAAAATGTACTTAGAAGGAGATAACTTATTAATGCAGCATATTGTAGGATTAATGAACTGATGTGATTTGATTTGAATTACAGATCAAACAAATTATGGAGCAAATAATATTTGCATGGTATTTATACAGTCACATTCTTCCCGAGGAATACATAAAACCTAATTTGGAATGTAAATAAAGCTCGGTGTTTTGTGGCAAGCTTATGTAAAGTGAACTATCAAATTGGATTTTGCAATTTGATAACAATTTTTACACAAACAATAATTTCTAGCAAAGGTGATTTAATTGTCTGAACCAAGTTTGTAGTTTCACTTTTATTTCTTTCTCTTTCTCTCTCTCTCTCTCTCTTTCCCTCTGTCCATTGGACTTATCACACTTGAATTTTGGGTGGGTTTAAGAATATTTTTTACAGATATAATACACACATCCTAACATGGGGTTGTGTGTTTATGCTAATGTTAATGCATTAGAGGCCAAGTGAAAATGAAGATAAAAGCAATGTGTGAATTGAAATTATTTGTATGAGAGGCAGAATGTGGAGACAGAAAAACAATCAAATGGATTTTAGAAGTTTTATGGTAAAAAAATACAACAGATATTTTTAAAGGTAATTAAAATGATTCTATATGGCAAAATTAACACAAATAAATAACTATATAAAACAATTGTTTTTGGTCATTGAAAATGTGATTTAGTGCATTCTCTATGCAATCAAACATTATCTCCTTTTGGCAAGATTAGCCTATGGAATTGGTGAAATTGGCCTAAAATTTGAATTTAAAAAATCCCATGTAGGATACAGATTTTTATTCCTAAAAGGAGAAAAGGCATATATTTTTTCCTACAAAGCATTCTTTTGACATGAATTTTGTGAAATAAATACACTTTTACATTGACTATAATATGCAATATACCTAAATACTCTTCTACCTATCTACTGTAGATAGTTAAATAAACATTTGAGGTTTCAATAAAATTTACACTTTTGACTTAAGTGAATTTCCCCATGGTTTTTGAGGGATTTTGTTGTCATTTTTTATATATCAGGAAAAGAGAAAGAAATATAGCAGTAAAGTGACCTCCAAAATGAAGCCCAAAATGCAATATAAATAACAAAAACAATCCTGTATTTTGCATAGCCTTTTTCAACTTAAAAAATACAGCATTCACCGAACATGTGTCACATGAAGTCACCCAACAAATGAGATACTATCCAAGGACCATTGTATCCAAATGTCATGAAAATTGATCGCCATATCTGGAAACACCAAGCAATTTGATAATTCTGATTAATTTGGGGTCATGACCTCTAATGACCTTTGACCCCACTCATGAGAGGGGAACTGTGAAACACTACCCATGGATCATTACATGCAAGTGCCTTAAAATGTGTGCATATATGTGGTAACAGTAGGCAATGTTTAGGGTTAACATTTTTACCACAGACATACAGACAGATATATACACTACCAAAGCAATTCCTAAGTGCCCTCTTGCAGACAATGCAAACAAAGACAACTTGAGTGCTTTCATTTTCTTCTCAGACCAACTTTTTTTTTTATGTCAAGGCAGTTATCTAATTAGTAACGCTGATGGATTGGTGCCTAGATAGCGATTAACCTCCCTTTTGAAACTCTGCAAGTCCTGGTTTGATGCTACTTGAGCAGGAAGGGCATTCCATAAACCTACAGAGAATGGGAGAAATGTTCTTCTGTGAGAGACCTTCTGTTTGGCTTTACAAATTGGACGTCAAGATTGCAAACAGCATGCAGTAGGTAAATTTATTGCAGACAGAGTCTCAGCGCATAGTAAAAGGTGGAACTTGGAAGCATACCTCTTCCAGGCCAGAAAATCTTGAGAAGTGGCAGAAAATAAATTTGAATGACTTGAAAATACATTTTAAAACAAAATTGGTCACAAAATTGCTTCATTTGTCATTTCTTGTGGTTCAACACAAAAATTAGGTTATGTTGAACAAATAGTATCTTACTCACAGACAATTTCTGACCTATGCTCAAATCACAGGGTTCAGCCCTTATCATTTATTGCATACCCACCATTTTGGATTTTTAATAAATGTTCCTAGAATTTGTGGATTTCGAAACTAAAGAAAAATTTTTTTCTTTAATTTTTATAGTTTTAAAGTTACCCTCATCCAATTATCTTTCATATAAAACATGTCAATGGCTTGTCTTCCAATTAATTTTCTTCTTCTATTTTTGTAAGCACTGAAAACCACATCCTTGTCACGGTCGCCGTCTTTAATTTCAGCCATATTTTCATTAATTTGCTAGTTTTGTTGCATTTTGAAACCACAGATGATTTTTTTTCTTTGAGCCCCAAGTAATTCGTTTACAATTATCTCTCATATAATTACAAGTTGAATGCTTGTCTTTGACTTAGTTATCATTTTTGAGCCTATGCCCACGAAACCCTGTGAAATTTGCTCTGTACTTCCCAGGAAGGCAAAATTACTTTTATGGCCTGCTGGGACTGGTAATTATCATTAAAAGGGTTCCAGAAGTATCTCAATGCCAATCATAAACAGGCAGAAAGCTATGCTACCAGGAACCATACAACGTTAAAATTCACAATTTAAGTTTACAAGTAGGCAATGTGACAGAGACTCTGGCATAAATGCAGGCATGTAGCCAGCCTGGCCATTCTGTGGGGAGAAGTTCCCAGTCAGTGCAAGATGTCCCCATCTCAGACAAAAATGTCCCCATCTCAGACAAAAATATCCCTATCTCAGACAAAAATGTCCCCATCTCAGACAAAAATATCCCTATCTCAGACAAAAATGTCCCCATCTCAGACAAAAATATCCCTATCTCAGACAAAAATGTCCCCATCTCAGACAAAAATATCCCTATCTCAGACAAAAATGTCCCCATCTCAGACAAAAATGTCCTCATCTCAGACAAAAATGTCCCCATTGCAGGGTAAAAAGGGTTTGAAAGGTGTGAATTTGATGAAAAAGGGGAACTAGACTTAATTAGTATGAATATCCACCTTTTCCTCAATTTTCCCCAAAAAAAAAGGATGTCAGGAGGCACTTTCTCCTATTTATGTACTTTTTCTTTAAAATATAACTCTGCAGGGTCATTCATGCCAATTCAACAAATCCAGTACACCATCACCTCATGGATTTCTTCTTTTTTGTTATTAAAAAGATATTCATCGTTTTCATGCTACAGCAATTTTAAATTTGAGGGGGGTCACCTCAAAAAAACATGTACGGTGTGAAATTCAATATCAGAGGGCCATAAGTAAACAACTACACCCCTCAGATCCTTCAAACTGGCATCTGATAACTTTTGTGCAGATTGCAACCGATCGTGAAAACCGAAAAAATGCACCTTGCCCCAATTTAAAATAACAGGGGGTCCAAAAAAAAAACAAAACAATGGCTTCAAAAACCACTCTGATCCATAAATTGGGGTGTCCATAGTCAAAAAGTAAAAATTGATATAACTTCCCAATTTGGGCTGGAGATAGATAATCCTAAATACTACCCTTGTGTACATCGTATACTTATATCAGCTTCGTTGGAGAGATATAGCTGTCGCAAAAGTAAAAAATTCCAATTTGACCTGGACTGGCACCCCTAAAAACCACTGTCAGACCTCTGCCCAAATTATGCTGGAAATATGTTTGAGGGGGGGTCCTTGCTTAATTTTTTGGCAAAGTGTCATTGTGGTGTGTAAGTGTCTTCTATAAGTTAACTGGTTCTTCAAAGGCCCCCTACTTCATTTGTTAATTCAGTTGTCTGAAATTCCCATTGAACAAACAGGACACCTGAAATTTGCAACTGGGTTATTAACTGGCACCGTCACTTTTTACTATATAATTCAATTATTAGGATAATTTAAAGTATTATAAATTCCTTACAAACAAGACACACAAGCTGAACTTTGGTCCCATATCTAGATCAGGTGCTAATAAGGTGATGATGCATGATAGGATTCAATTTCAATTGGTTAGAGTTCTCCAGGTAAACTTAGATTCAAAGTTTCCGTTTAAAAAAAAAAACTGCACTTTGATATACCCAGTTGCAAAGTTCAGAATTCTATGTACATTTCAATGGGAACTTCGTCTGATATTAGTTGAAAGGTTTAGATTTTTTGAAGACCTGTTTAACATACATATTGGCAGTTAGACCATGTTGAAATTTTGCACACAACTTCAGCAGGGGCCCTCCTAACCATATTTCAAGCAGAATTTGGTGCAAAAAGTCTGACATTGATTTTAGGGGGGTCAAGTCAAGGTAATTTGGACTTTGTGCTTTTGTGACAGCATATCTCTTCCAATAAAGCTGAATAAGTATAAGATGTACACAGGGTTAGTTATTCAAGATAAGCTGACATCAGCCCAATTTGGAAGTTATATCACTTTTACTTTTTGACTATGGGCCCCTTAAAATATGGTCTGAGTGGTTTTTGGACCATTTTTGACCCCCTGTTATTTTAAATGGGGGCAAGTGCATTTTGTCCGTGCACAATTTGCAATCTGCAGCAAAAGGTTATCCAGAATGCCAAGTTTGAAGGATTGAGGGGTGTTTTGTAGTTCTTTATTTATGGCCCTCTGAATATGGAATTCACACCGGTACATGTTTTTGAGGTGACCCCCCTCAAATTTAAAATTGCTGTAGTGTGAAAACGAAAAGAGGTACAGAGCTCAAATTTTCAGGATTTTAGTTTCTCATGAAGATCTTTCAATACACCAAAAAGGAAAGAAATCCATGCGGTGATGGTGTACTCGATTTGTTGAATTGGCATGGAATGACCCTGCAGATTTTGGAAGATTCTGAAAGATTGTTCCTGTTTGAAATCGTAAGGCAACATTCTGTCGCAAATAGTTAATTGAATTTTGTCAAAGTTTCACCTTGTCACAAGTGATTTTAAATGCATTTCATGGAAGCATGCAAAAGAGATAGATATGGTCAATTTCAACTGAATAATCAACCTTAATTTGGCTAGAATTCCATATACAGGTGGTCTTCATATAATATTTTAACCCTGATTTGTGAGAAAGTTTCTGTGAAAATTGTGAGCATCGGCAATTCATTAAAGAATGTCCATGAAAGTATTCATTTTACAGTGGTTATAAAGAGTTGCAGGAGACAAAACTCGACCACCGATGAGAAAGCCTTTCTAGAGACTTAAAGATACAGGTCTAATTTCAAATTGGATCTTTCAGGGTCATAGCTAGTCTTTTTTTTCTTTTGGTAATTTTGATAATTACACAACAAGCATAACAAGTTACCGCCCACTGTCACCCAAGCCTCATGCATTAGTTTGTAATGCATTACTGCATGGCATCAGCAGAGGCGTGTCACTTGACTCGACTGAAGGAGGTATGAGGCAAAACAGTACATGTCACTGTAAATGGTTAAATGTTAGACTTATGGCATCAAAAGGTGAAAAAGTAACAACACCTTATTTTTTGCCCACTCATGATTTTTTTTCTGGATATAGTAACACAACAGATTTACAATGATCTCCAAAGATTTAAGCCAAGCAATGTACAGAGTGCTTTGGAACCCCCCCCCCCCCCCCCCCGACAACATTTTAAAGGTGCTTGTTCCCCGCTCCCCCTCGCGATTTAACTGGAACTAGTATCAATTTTGATATCAGATAAAAGGTCATATGTTTTTCATTGTCTTCCTGAATTGTCATATTTCCATCCCTTTTTTTCTTTTAAATATATTTATTCAATACTGTGCTGTGCTTTTAATGGTTAACTATATATTATCGCATCTATTTTTTCTCACTTATGACCTTCTTGCATTCATACAATGATTGGAAATCACAAATTGATCTTTTGCTCAGTGTGAAAACTCCAATGTCTGTCTACAGTAGATAGCATAGTTGTCTGGATATAGTAATACAAATATTGACTGATATGAGCGGAATGGTTGAAACTAGAGGCCCAAGGTGTCTCGAAACCCTACTCAATGCCCCCCCGCGGCGTAAGCCGAGGGGCAATATATGGTTCGAGATCACCGCGGGCCTATAGTTCACCATGCTCCGAATAAAAGCAGTCAATATTTGTTTTATATACCGAATATTAGATTCTTGTCAACTGATTGGTTCAAAGGACCATTCTATTTCTAAGCCATGATGCTAACACGGCCTATTGTAGGCCATGGCAATGCATGCATGGTTTAACAATTTTTGTGTAACTTAGGGGCCAAAACTTATGAAGAATTAGCAATCAACCTTTCATGGGTTCAGAAAGTGATGTTGGAGTCCAAAACGGATCACCGTAATCGTACCACTCTGCCATTTGTTGTTTGTCGGCAAGATCAAGATGCGTACAACTCGAATTCACAACTTTTACACTGCCTGCAGATGGCCGTCCTCGGTGTCAAATTATAATCTCGAATATCTTCACAGTGTATTCCTTACTGCCTTTTGGTATTAACCCTTTGAGCTGCATCTCTGATTTTTTTCATATCTTCTACCGCTCATACATGATACCGTTCCGCGATTCAGAACCTTTCCCTTGCCAAGCCTGACTCAGACTTGCACTACATTTTTGTTTATCTTCCTCCGTACTGTCAGTTCGGCCAGACTCCTAGTCCTAGCTCCAGGCTGGTTCGGCATATCCGTCAAAATGCAAAATGCGATCTCTTACACCAGCTTCAATATGTACACTCATAATAGTTCGTACGACAGTCTTTTAAGCTGGGAAGAGGTGTCCAGGGCATAGTTCATGAACTATGCCCGCTCTCCCAGGGCATAGTTCATTTTTGGTTCAATTACTGTCAATTCTTGAAGCTAGTTGAATTTATGCCTCCACTTTTAACCAATCAGATGACAGGGATCTATATATGAGGTATATATTAATGCTATCTATACTCTCTGCCATATTTGTTCAGAGTTATTTACAGTGCGCCGAGCATGACGTGCGTCAACACGGAAGTGAATGCCAATTGGCTTGTTTGAGTAGGTTGGCCTCCCCATTGGTTAATCGCGAATCAGGCTACCCATAGTCTCCGCCCCTTTTATGCAGATATTGGGACGCATGCATTGCCGACCTCTGAACATTTCTGGCAGCAACTGTACAGTAGATGACAACCCGTAACCAGTGGGGGGGGGACGCCCCCCCCCCAAAAAAAAAAAAAATCCAAAAAGCCCCCAAACCCCTACAAATGGCTCAACACAGCCAAAAAATGCAATTTTATGAGTGGAACGAGCCAAAAATTAGGGGGTTTTATGATAATTTGTCGAAAAAAGGTAAAAAATTTGGTACAAAGTGTCCACTTTTTGCCAAATTTCCCCCCCCCCCTTTCGGGAGGGGCAAATTTTTGGGAAAAAGTCCCCTTTTGAGAAAACAATCGCCCCTCCCCTAAAAAAAATCCTGGTTACTGGGCCTGGTAGATGAGATCATTGTGGACTACTGATCAAAACAATATTCTCCTAAACAAAGTGCTGTCTGTAAGGATTGTCTTTCTGTGTAGGATAGGCTTACTTAAGAGTACAGAGTAAAATAACCTTCTACAGCTGGAAGTGCAACACTGTTATAATATTTCCTATTACAGTGGCATTGCCAGGATTTTGGAGACAGGGGTCACGGACAGGTCCCCAGTGCCCCCACTTGCTATGTCTCTATCCTGTAAAAAGTCTGCAATTTAAAACTTGTGAGAGCCCCCTGGCAGGAATATATATCTAACTGGGTGAAAAAAAAACAGAACTCTTAATATAATCCAAGAAGGCAGATGCCTGTTATTGAATAGGCCAGCAACATAACAGAAAAATCTAAACACAGGTCTCAACATCAACCAAGTTGTACGATCTTGTGCTTTATCAACAGTACTAGCATATCTCTTCCTCTTAAACTAACACTTGGAGAAGTTCTGTTTTGGGGCGATATTTCTATAATATTTTTGTGGAAACTGTATGGTTTGAAAAACTAAGTTGCTAAAATGATTCTGACTTCCATAATGCACAAAAAACCTAATGGTGACCATTGTCGATTCTGCCTTAGAGAGGAGAATAGTGCCGGTGCCAGGGCAGTGCAAGTAGTTGCTTTCATTTGTTTAAACTAAGACAAATGTGCGCATGCGCATGTTAACATTCATGATACATCCTCAAATATGACGATACATAAAGCAAATAATTATAAGGTGTGTATGGTCATTGTAATACTTTTGGGCAGCTTGATTTTGGTTATGCTGTTTTCTATCAAGTAGATATCTTTCAAATATTATCTTTCCTATCCCTGGCTGTGGTCCCTTCATGGGCTAATTTTAGAAGCAGATGCTAACTTGCTTGTATAATTTGAAATCCATAAAACAGAAGGTTTTGGTTCAATTAGCAGGTGTCATTACTAACAGAAAACATGTACTGACCTACTACTGAGCCAAGTTTGATTGAAATGAGCCCATTAAATAGAGCAAGCTTGAATTATGAAATGGGTTCCTTTTTTGGTTCAGCTGCTCTGTGCGCAACCCCATGGGGAGATTCCAGCAGGATTCTGACAGAAAAGTATGGCACAATATAATCCATACAGGTCAAGGAGAGACACTTCAAAAATTTCAAAGTTACCCAGTAATAAACTGCACTATTGCTGGAATCCACACATCCCTAGCATACTTGATTACAAAATTAATTAACTTTAACAAAGTCAATTTGTTTTGCACACTTTTTTTTGCTCTCCCTATTAATTACTTGTGTCTAAACGGTGAACAATTGTGTTGCCACTTCCTGCTTTTGATCTGATCTTAAAATAAAGAGTGTCATGTACAATTGGGATCTGAACAAACAAAATAACAGCAAATATCACATCAAGTCAATTTTGAGCTTTTATCATCGAAACAATGAATGTTTTTAACAATTGTATTTTGATCTAAATCCCATCACATCAGATTCCCAAGTTATACTTGAACATTTCTGTTAGGCTGCAAAAAAAATATTCAATGCAAAAATTAAAGAATTTACAAAAAATAAAGAAAAACATTTACACAAAACATACCTTCTTGGAACTCCAATTACATATGGAGGAGGAAAGTTCAATCCTAAACATAGTTAAAGCTGAGTTGGAGTAAATTGCTTAAGGGGATTTGATTTCATAGTATTTTCTGCAGGACATTTGGCCTCTTTGGGAAAAACGGCCATCCATTACCGTCTTAGCATATATTCAACCATTTGACGCTCAAGCAATTCATCATGATTACATATGGAGGAAAGTTCAATCTCACTATAGTCAAGCTTGGAGTAAATTGATTAAGGGGATTTGATTTCATGGTTATTTTTCTGCAGGACCATTTGGCCTCTTTGAAAAGTACGGCATACCGTCTTAGCATCTATTCAACCATTGCACAGCTCAAGCACTTCATCATGATTATGAAAGTCCAAACACTTTAAAAAAATTAACTAAAGAAATTCTTCAGCAGAATGTGATATGATAGGTAATTTTAAAGGTACCAGGAAATGCAAATAGAATTGATGTGGTTTGTGTCAAGTCTACAAGGAGGGACCAAAAGCATTCAATATTTGGGTTGGTGATGACATCATTAGTGAAACTATTGATTTTTCAGAGAGCATGAGGCAAAGAATCTATTCATGACACTGACTGAAAATCAATAGTTTTACTAATGATGTCACTGGTAGTGTATTCTTTTTTGTGGCCCTGTTTATTGGAATGGAATGTCCTGTAAAGATTTGGAGTAGGTTTATCGTCTCATTTCCTGGGACCTTTAAGATTTTGGGCATAATTACATTATACCCATCCTACCTACTCTGTATCATGTGCTTTCATCTGATAGTGGAATAAAGCACATGTTACAAAGTAGGAGCTGATTTTAATTGGTAAATTCAATGTTTTAAAACAAAGTTGGCCACCTATATAACTTTAAAATGAACTACAAGCTTGGCCAATATTGTTTAACCACTCCATACACCCTATGGAAACCAGAACACCTGCCCTCCCCCTCAATGTTGAGAAGACGCTATTTTGTCAATGCACTTAGAACACTGTTCAACATTGAGGAAGGGGGTGAAAGGGGGAATTGGAGGACAGCAAATGCTCCAAGCATCATTCCAAAGATAGTCATGTTTCGCTGTGAGTTTCCACGCACGAATAAAGGGAAAACAGCAGAAAAACAGAGTGTTCCAAGTACTTTTGGCCGAGATTGTAGTTATCCCAGTGTTTAAGCTTTTGCTCGCCATCATACCTGCATGGGTAAGAACAGGTGTGCAGTTTCACACTGATGCTGAAGACACTTACAAATCACAGGGCACAGGACACATGCCATACAATGAAAGATTTGAATTCCCTGCATTATAAGCCCCGTGATTTGTTTGGACTGATTGCCGGAACAACAAATCCTATTACGTGGCACTTCTACAGCTAATTATTATCGAATGGGGCTAAAATAAGATAAAAGAGATCACTTCCTTCTCTTATCTACGACTACATTTTGGTCAAAGTTTGATTGCAATCCATTGTGAAACACTTGACTATAATTTGTGAAAAATTCTAGGAGTAGAAATAAAGATGATCATTTGAAGATGATAGCTGGATCCACACATGTGATTCAGCAGGAGACACTGAAGTGATTAATAATTATTTATTGTTTTAACAGTTGATAATTTCCACAGAAAATATTGGGTCAAAATTAACGACTGTCACTTATTATCGTCTCTTAAATTAAATACTACCAGAGCCAGTCACTGATTTTACAAATGATTTGGTGTTCAAATTTGCTGATTCATGCAAAAGACAAACTTGAATCCTAACTGACAGTCAACTTAGGCGAATCTGGACTTAGCACTGAACATCACAAGCAATTCATGTTAAAAGCCAAGACCATTTTTTAAAAATATGTTATAAGCCATACCTTTATTTATTTAAAGGGGTGCCATGAGACCTTCAGCCTTCTCGCCACAACCCATTCCATCAAACATAAGATTAAGTACTCTACAAAACTAAGGTTAACTGTTCAGATGAAACAATATCATTTTTTTCTTTATGTCGAGGAGATAAGGCTGTGGATCATGAAATGGCCCATAAATAAATAAAGGACTTTGTCAAAACTAATTGATAAATTAAATTTGTAGAGGAAACCATGTTGAACAGCATAGTTTGTACTGAAGGTATTATATTATCTATCAAAGATACTTTGTAGTGAATACAGCAATGTACTATCTACTGAAGATCGCATACTATCTACTGAAGATAGCGTACTATCCACAGGAACCAATAAATGCCATTTCAACAACTAGTGTACTCTTTACTGAAGCTATCATTTTGCTATCTCCTAAAGACATTGAAGGTAGTCTTTATCAAAGACACCTCACAATATTCTGCACCAACTGCGACAGGAGCGCTGAAGATGTGTCCATTGTAATGCATTGTGGGATTAATTAAAAATACCCTAAAGATAAATATGAACAATTAAGGACCCAAATTGGGCTGAAGTACAGAATTTTTTAGTTAAAATTTTCCTGTAATCAGCAAATTTCTTGAAAACTGGTATCTCTGGACACTAGATCAAGCATAAGATGACATCATCAATGACCAAGCAGCAATCGTGCAGTTTCAGAAGAAATATCTTCAAATTTAATGAGTAGCAAAGAACATGGCAAACATGTAAAAGGTGTTGCTTACACTCAACTTTTAAAGTGACAGGAGGAGATTTTTTTGATAAAAATTTCTCTCAAATTTCACTGGATCGGTTGTAGACCACCTACCGAGACCGAGTACAAAAGAAAACCCCAAACCTTGTTTTAAACTTGGCTGCTATCATAATCGTCCCAACAGAAAACCATGCTTTTAATTTCTGTCGTGCGCGACAGAAATTACTAAATCATCATCTTATCACATAAAGATGGCGTGTTCGGCTTATTCACTTCAGGTGTGATTGCATACCTGCATAGGTGCTTACAATGGTAAGCATTCCAATTATGCAAAAAACCAGGGTTCAACAAAAATTTGGGGCACTTCTTTCTGGAAATCTCCTCATGTCTCTTTAAGAGGGCCCAATCACACCAATTGATTTATTAAGATAATTATTATGCAAAAGCTTGATCCCAGACTATACTAAAGATAGCATGATACTATCTACTGAAGAAAGCATGATACTATCTACTGAAGATAGCATGATACTATCTACTGAAGATAACATGATACTATCTACTGAAGATAACATGATACTATCTACTGAAGACAGCATGATACTATCTACTGAAGATACCATGATACTATCTGCTGAAGATAGCATGATACTATCTACTGAAGATAGCATGATATATCTACTGGAGATATCATGATACTATCTACTGAAGATAGCATGATACTATCTACTGAAGATAGCATGATACTATCTACTGAAGATAGCATGATACTATCTACTGAAGATAGCATGATACTATCTACTGAAGATAGCATGATACTATCTACTGGAGATAGGCAGTTCAGTTACCTATTACGTAATCGGTGACCGATCTACTGCACTGAACGTGTGTGTGAGTGGTGCGTAGAGAACAAACACATTTTACAGAAATCATCAATTTAATTCAAAATAATGCTAATCCCAATGTCATTCCCACTCAAATATGTTGTTGCAGCATATCTTCCCTCTAACATTCTAAAACGGAATCGAAAAATAAGATGTAGGTT
>JAMKCH010008860.1:0-51968 GCA_023653785.1 Ophioderma brevispina
AGTCATTCATTCACTCATTCATGCATTAATTAATTTCAGATTTATTTATACCAAATATGCTTTATTTTATGTTTATAACATGTCTGACTGATTGATTTGTTTATTTAATTTAACGTACAAGTGCAATTGAAAGTAGTGCAGTGAGTAACGACAACTTCTTGCCCTCCTGCATATGCCGCGTTAAAATGTTTCACTTTTCGTCGCCGCCCACTATCCATGTGTAGAGGTCAGTGGTATTAGACAGGAACACCTGACTGAAAGAGTGCTTGACCTCCAGGGTTCCACGGTGGCATGCTAGTTAAAGGTCCTAGCAGCTAAATTTTTGCGAGATAACACCCTAATTTCATGATTGATCGACTGGTTAGGAGATATGACGATCTGCAGCTGTAAGGTCTGAGATGTTCCATTGAGGAGGAAAATGACATTTTCACTCGCCCATTTTGTACAGATGAGGATCGTATTTACCGTTGGGAAACCTCCTGCTACCACATAATGCTGAACAACAAAAGACTAGACAGAGTACCGAATGCCACCTCTACAATCTCACAGGGACTGCACCCATTGTTAAAAGAGCTAGGATTCGGCAACTGAAATTCTTAGGCATATATATTCCACTTGTGAGACGAGAGCCTGGTAAAAAAAGTATTTACTTATTTAGGCCTACTGGACCAACTCATGGTGGGAAGATAAAATGGACAGCAACAAGCACTGTTCTTTAAATACATCTAGTGTCCTGCGGGACACAGAACATGGCTCATACCCACCATGGCTGGAGGGGGGGGGGAAGGGAACGTGTGGTCACCTGAATATGACAGGCATCATGTCGATGACGATGACAACATTGTTCTCAAGCCAAGAACCAGATTTTAATTTATATCAGACCTTTTGTGGAGACTTCCAAGTCCAGGTGGAGGTGGCGGACCATTGACCTGCACTAGTATGATATAGAGACACTGGCTTCACTTTGGGTGGGGACAACAATGCCGGATAAAGGTGTTTGGCAAAGAAGTGTAACATGGATCTTGATGGCAGTTGAAGGATAAAGGTGTTTGGCAAAGAAGTGTGACATGGATCTTGATGGCAGTGAAGGATAAAGGTGTTTGGCAAAGAAGTGTAACATGGATCTTGATGGCAGTTGAAGGATAAAGGTGTTTGGCAAAGAAGTGTGACATGGATCTTGATGGCAGTTGAAGGATAAGGTGTTTGGCAAAGAAGTGTGATATGGATCTTGATGGCAGTTGAAGGATAAAGGTGTTTGGCAAAGAAGTGTGACATGGATCTTGATGGCAGTTGAAGGATAAAGGTGTTTGGCAAAGAAGTGTGACATGGATCTTGATGGCAGTTGAAGGATAAAGGTGTTTGGCAAAGAAGTGTGACATGGATCTTGATGGCAGTTGAAGGGGGATGATGCTTCAAATTATTGAAATTATTTTAATTCAAATCCGACTGGTGTTGATACAGGGTAATGTTCATGTCACCATTAATTGCAGGTATCTTTTAAATTACAAAATGATGAATTATGCATGCTCTCTATGATTAGATGATACACATTCTATTAGCTCAGCTTGGCTTCATTGAAAATGTGTCTTGTACCAGGAATGGCCTTCCTTGCTTAAAAGTTTGTGAATCTGGCGCTGGATGCTTACGAAAATTATTTCCTCTTGCCTAGCAAACACATATGTGATAAGATGAGAGAAATTTTAACTTCACCAAATTTTGTCCCACTTAAGAGATGTCATTCATTGTTCTTTTGAAATTTAGGAAATGCATGGAACAATAAGGTTAAAGTGCCTGTAAGCTAGCAAGGCCATCTCTAAATATGTGTGTTTTGTCTGTACTTTTTGTCTCTGTCTCTGTATTCCTAACTTAAGAACATTTGTTTGTATTTATTTTACAGTGGAGCCCTTGCTGGAAATCCATTTAATGTGGATAGAGAGTTTCTTGCCAAAGGTAATTTTCCCCACAATTAAGGTCAACCAAAATGATTTGTCTCAAAGCTCACATGAAGTGAAGATTTTATTTTTGCTACCTCATTTTGGACATTATAATCGCAAATGCTTATGCTAGGCAAAATAAATGAATGTTGACATGCTGTTTATTTCCTGTTTTTTCCTGGTAATGGTTTACATGTTCGTAACTGGGGGATACTGTGTCCGAGTGTAAAAAAAGGAAATGAGAGGGAGCATGCAATAACTTAAGGCGTGAATTAAAAACATGTATTTTTCAGGGGACTCTGCCCCTGAACCCTGCTGGGCCTTTGAATTCACACACTTTGAGTTGTTTATACGATTTGTTGGTGTATTTAAGCCAAGACAAAATTATGATCATGTATTCCTTCCCTGTATAATATACTATGATTTATATAATTTAGTTAGGTTTATTTAAAAAGCTTTCATGTGAAAAGTGTCACTTCAATATCGACCAAATTTGGTTATAAAAATCTTTTGATAGGGAATTTGAGTTGAGAAATTAGGTCATAAATTGGTAAGGTGAAGTGTAAAATGCTCTCCTATTAAAAAATCAGACTTTAATTACAACAAAACTTTGTTATAAAAAATCTTTTGATAGGGACCTTGAGCTGAGAATTTGGGTAAGGTGAAGTGTAAAGTGCTTTCATATTAAAAAGTCAGGCTTTAAAAGCGACCAAACTTGGGAACCATAATGACAGTTTTACTATGAAGTGAACACCAGGGGGATAATTTGCATACTTTCTTGACATTGCAGAATTGAATTTTGATGGTGTTGCTGGCAACAGCTTGGATGGTACCAGTGGTCGGGATTTTGTAGCAGAATTCCTGTTTTGGGCTTCTATGACTAATATGCATCTGAGCAAGATGGCTGAGGACCTGATCATCTACAGCACCAAAGAATTTAGCTTTGTCCAACTTGCTGATGCTTACAGGTAAGTTATATGTCATGTTTTAGGTATTTAAGCTCAGAATCTCAGGGCATTGTGTCAGAGGGTTGTCAGACATCTTTCAAAGAAAAAAAAAAAAAATTCCATCAAAAACCTTTTGCACACAGATTTTGACCCTATACATAGTGTCTCTTATTTTTAAGTCGTCCAGCAATCAGAAAGACCCTTATGTCATCATGTTCGTGTATCTGTCTGTGTGTGTCAAACATTTAGTATACACTTTTGGTTGACACTTTTTCAACTTACTTAACTTTTAGTCAGTGATGGATAAGTTAATACTTGTAGGCTTATCGTTGAAATAATGGGCTCTTTGTGGGGGTCAGGGTAACAGAATGAGGAGGTCAAAGTCCTTCAGGGGGTAACTAGGATCATTAAATTGCTCTAGTATAAATAGGGTTGGCACTTTTTCAACTTAGCACAGTTTTAAGATCATACTTGAATACTTTATATCATTGAGACAAGGGTTTATGTGGGTAACAGATGAAGGTCAGACGGTACATCTGGGATCCACTTAGGCCTTATTTTGCTCTCAGCTTTTTGACCATAAGAGGACGACCCTTATTTTCGGACCGCTTGTCACCTATTTTTTTAACAATTTTAGCAGGCAACACAATTTGGATCACTTGATATTATAATAAGTAAGGGCATGCAAAATCAATTTTGATGTAATTTGCAATATAGGCCTTCACATGTTCATTCAAAGCTTAGCTAATTGATTGTGCTTGTAGTTATGTGCGCTCTACTGCCAAATCATTTTTTGAGATCCATGAAAACTACATTTAAAGAAAAATTGTCTTTCTGTCTGCTCTCTGTGGTAACTGAGGTAGACTTATGTAACGTATTTCTAGTATGCGCTTACTCCATTATTGCTTGTGGCTATAATTTTCCGTTCTCGTGTGTATATTATTAGCCAAAAAAGTCACACACAAGTATACCCTCATTAAATTGTCTGTATGGCAAAAATTTGGACATTCTGATTTAATCAGCTGTTAAATTCAGACAGGAAATATTTCCCAGCAAGCTACTGAGACTTGAACCAAGAACTCAAGGTATCAGAGGCAAGTCCACCATTACTGAAACTCACTGCACTCGTCTTAGTAAATAGCTTTAAATTGATGCTTGATCATATTAGTATTTTGTAACAAATTAGTTTCTTCTTTCCTCTTTCCCATATAAGTGTAATAAAAAAATATTAGGGGGATCATAGCTTGCGTACCCCCACTTGTTATGTACAATCCATTCATTTACTTTTATTCTGGTTGGTATGAAGCACCGGAAGCAGCCTGATGAAACAGAAGAAGAAAGAATCCGATAGTTTGGAGCTCATCAGAGGCAAAAATGCGGAAGGGGGTCTTTGGCAATATGTAAGTCACAGAGGTTCTATATAAGATAGAGAGGCAAACGTACGTAATCTTTAGAAATAATCGTCTCGCATGTTTTGCCGACCACAAAGAAAACATAGAGTACCAACAATAGAAGCAATGGCTGCCTCCGATTCTTCCTCATACTGTGGTGCCGCTTTGCATATACACTAATCGCCGGATACAAATTGCATGTATGTGTTAGAGGGGCCAGGTGTAATAATAGTGTACCTGGATCATTGTGCTTCGATACTCACTGTTAGGTGCTAGGCGCGCTTAGGTTGCAAAAAGATGTGATTTCATGAGGCCTGTACTAGGTTATTTAAATCAAGACGACGATGTGTCATTTCATTCGTTGACCGTGATGGCCATGGTTGTTATTGATTTTTAGGACAAAATTTAACCACCCAATAGCACACCAACATCAACAACTGAAAATTTTTGCCGGATTGTTTGTACCGAATTGACATTATGGGGATACAAGAACCCCCAAAAGCTAAATAATTATTCTGTTGCAATATTCAAAACTGTCAGCGCCCAGCACGCAGACTGGTTTTGAATGGGGCTTCACCCCCTTGATGTAAAGTAAGATCATGGTTTGTAGAGGATATCAATGCAGCTTTACATACGTCAGTTGGTTTTGAAGCATGGGAGGTAGTGGGACATCAGCAGTCAAAATCAACCTAATCACAGCACGTAGTCAGCCAAAAAGTGACATTTATAAAGATTGATTTATTATAATCACCATGTGCACTGCACGCAGCCATGATTGTTAGCTTATAGAGCTTAGACAGGCCATCTGGAATGTGACATTCACCACAGCGGGTATTCTTCCTGCTCATTGATGTAAAGGCAGCAAAGCGTGATTGTTTTTTGCAACAAAAATGTTACTTGCTGCAAAGTGTCCCCAAAAAATGAAAATCCTGTGTTTTTTTTGCACTGGTGGAAAAGCTTTCTATGAGAAATATCCCCTCTGAAATGGTTAAGTGGAATATTTTTTAGTTTGATGATTTTGAAATTTCTTAATTCTGTATTCTAATGTGCAAAAAGAATCACAAGAAGTTCAATTGCTGTAGTTTTTTGGAGAGCTGGTTGGTGGTAGCTGTACTTAGCTTACTGAGGCCCTGAAGTTAATATCCCAGAAATGCCACTTTCTCAGTGGCTTTGGAAAATGGTTTCCAATCCATATTGTCGGGCCCAGACAACATTTTCCCCAAATCAACACACACGATGCATGAAACTGGCTCAAAAAATACAATTCTAATTTTCAACCTACAACAATCTTTGTTTCTTACCCATTTTGATACCATTATAATTATGATTATAGTTCCAGTCACCAGATAGGGTTGTTACAGGTGGTGGTGGAAAAGTTTCCGGGATTGGTGGAAACGTTGCCCGGAAAACTTTTCCGTGGAATTTTGACACCCCCCCCTGGGCCCGGGAATATTGGGACTTTCGGGAGGGGGAATTTTCTTTTGGTATCTTTTAAGTTTAAAAACAATTTTAAAAGTTATTTCATCCCCAGGAAAAAACTTAAAAACAATGTTGCTAGGCCTTTCTTTCAGGTTATTTACTGTTTGGTGCTGAATTGACATATTGCTACAGGCCAATTAGACTTCTAGAGTGTACCTACACAAGTAAGCGCTAACTGGAAATTTACTCACTGGAAAGTAGTGGTGTCTGAAATTCTGGCAAGGACTGTTTTGACCATCTAGGCAAAACTTGTCTAAAGAATTTAATGCTTGGTTCAAGTGTAAATTTAATTTTTCAATTTTATGATACTGTAATTCATCACAAAGAGATTACATTCTAAAATAATAAGGAGGAATATTCAAAAAAGATGATAAACGTTAACAGATTTCTAATAGTCTGCTTTTAAATATATTAATGCCACGTTTTTATCTTGGCATTCTGGTGGAAGGCTGGTTAGATGTCATTGTTTTAATAGTCCATTATCTTAAGTACTTATATCATTACCTTATATTGATATTTTGCAAGAAAAATACAGTTAACTGACAAGATATTGGTTTACAAAACCAGTTGCAAATGAATGAGAATCAAGTATAATTAGTACACCAAAATTATTACAACAGGCATTGTCCCAATTTTCAGCCAATTGTCTGATTTTAGATTTTTGGGGAAATGCGCCCATTTTTTTGATTTTCAGCCTGTTCATGGCATTTTGGATGAATCATAGGTACATAAAATCAACCCCCAATGGGCTTACAAATAACAATTGTGGGAATCTGGATTTCCAAAAACGAAATTACTTGATGGCTGATTTTTCCACCAAAAATGTTCATGCTGTTACAAAGGAACAAGTCAACACCATTAAGTAAAGTTAAAGCTGATTTCAAATTTCTCACTATGGTCCAAAACCTGTGAGTGACAGAATTAAATAAAAATACTCGCGGGGGGTCCCCGAACCATGAGTTTTTTTCTGCCGTCGCGGTTTTGAATGGGGCCAAAGGGTCAACCACGATTCCCACATCCCTGTCGCCCCACTACGCCCCCCGCCCTTTCCACCAGTTACAAATCATTGTAAGCCCTTACAGAACTCATATACAATGCAAAGATTAGAGTTAACATTTTGACCACATACACACACAGACATAAAAAAAAAAAACCGGCACCAGATGAATCCCTATGTGCCTTTCTGCAATGCTTGCAGACACACAAAAATGGACCCAACATGTAATTGTTTTTGTAGTGGAGGGGCCTATGTTTTCCACTCCAGAAGTGATTTTATGAAGTTCATTTTAATTGTGGCAACCACTATAAATGTTTCTCTGCTACTGGGTCTGACTATTCATAAAAACGATGTTGCCTTTTTTTGTTGACCTTTAGTGACCCTGACCGAGGTCAAAGGTTCAAGCCGGTCATTAATCATCCAAACTATTTCGACCTTGGTACCAAAATGTGGCCAATTTCATAAGGAATGTTGTATATGATATTTATTTGTTACTGGAGCTTGTGTTATATGCAAATAGCTATACAGACATGATAGGTTTGCCGTTATTTAGACTCCAGTCCTGTCCAAGCAGAGTTAGGGCCTCCATGTTTTTGTACAACGTATAGTGAACCCTACACCACCCGTTATACCTTGCTTTAATGCCCATGGCTAAGTAAACCAAGTTGTGTGGATGAAAAATGTGCAAGCGAAAGTGGTTGATAATACCAATCAATGGAAGGAATTGCTGTCTATAATCGGAAACAACACGATTCGCATACAGAGACGGTTTAGTATACTAGTGATCTTTTCAGTCTCAGTTTTCAAGTGTGAGTTTTAATTATTCTTTCCATCAGAGCCGGGGGAATTGGTCATTGATAAGGGGGTTATCATGCGCGACCACAAGAAAACACCAAAAAGGGATATTGTTTTCAAGATTGTGCACGATACATACGTAACGTGAAAGGGGTAGCAAAAAACCTGAAATATGGAAAAGATGTCTTTCACACTTGAACTACATTAGGGTACGATTTGGAATTCGCGTTTGTATCGTATCCGCGTATTCAGTATACAAAAAAAACCCCAATTTCTACTTCTTAGGGGTCAAAATATTGCAAATGCTTATTAAGGGTATAGGATTTTACACTTATCGTAATTGCTTTAGGGGTGCTTTATGACCTATAAATACTATATTGTTTTACCGGAGTTTTTGAAATCCTGTTTAGGGAGCGCGGGCCGCTTTGCCTCCTTCGCCCGCGCGGGCCTTTTTGGGGGGGACTTTGAAATGTCGCTTGGGTATAAATGCAGACTAACCCCCTAAAACCGGTGCCTTTTGGATCTCATCACTAATGGGACTTTCTGTGTCAAATTTCTCACACCTTTGGACCATTTTTATGGAACCAAAATCAACAAAACATAACCTTTGCACCTGATGGGGATTTGTGGGTGTGGGGTGGTGGGGGTGGGGTGACGGCGAACCGCATGCTGATCTCTCCAGGAATAATCAGCCAGTGCCCCAACATTTCTATGAACAAAATCAACAGCTTAGGTATGATTTTGGGAATTAGGCTGTACACACAAGTAGTAGATCATCACTTTTGACTTGGCATACTGCAAAGAGTTTAAAACTGGTTCTCGTCTTGGTTCTTTTGGCACAAAAAGACTTTAGTGGTCTTTAAATGGCATCTTCAGCTAAAATGCAAACAGTGTGACCATTCTAGACGCCAAAATATGAAAATTCAGCAATATAGATGTGCTATATACTTAGAGAGCGTATGCCAATACAACGTCATACATGTATGATGAACCCACCAATCCTAACAGTCTTCTCCAAGAGGTCTGTGACAGGATTCCCCAGGATGCGTCGGTAATGATAATGTGTGATGAACCATTATAAACATGATAATTGGGAATCGATCAAGGGACCATACCTCTGCAAGTGGATTTTGCTCCAGTATGCATGCAAAGTGGTTATATATCTGACTGGTTTATGCATTTCATTAACACTAAAAGGTAATAATGAAAACAGGTTGTTTTTATGTGGAGGGGGGGGGGAGTTCTCACACACAAATGACCATATGGGGACTTGCTACCGACATCCGTCTCATTTTTAGCTTTGGTATATCATGACCCTTTTTCATGGCAACTGTTAGTATGCAATTTTCGTTTTTCAAAATGTTCTCAAATTGCTGGAATTAGTCAACTTTTCTCAATTAGAAGCCAATTTTTCTAAAAAATGTAGGAAATGAGTTTGAATTCCTCAATCTGAAGTCCAAATTGTCCAATTTTCTTAAAATGGTAAAAGTTTAGGAAAGGGGGAAAATTAGGTCAAAATTTGGCCACAAATTGCTGATTTATGCAAATGGTATAGCTACGGGTCCGTTTTTTTTGGCAAAAATGATATAGCTAGGTCGGGCTTCCAGACTCTCGGAGGCACGGTGCCTACCCAAACCAAACGCGAGACACCCCCACGGGGGGGTATAGGGCTTACTCTATAATGATCTTGATTAGACAAGAAGTTCCGGGTCTATGGATGGAAAGAATAATTAAATCAACATATGTGACTGAGACTCAGATAACTAGTATACATACGTTTGTCTGGAAGTGCGAATCGTGCGTTGGGTGGTTTTTCACGGTAATAAGGACGATTCCTTCCATTTCTGGTTGACTTTACTTACCACGGGTATTAATAGAAGAAAAGAATGGAGGTGTGCGGGTTTATTTACATTTCAAGAAGATTGGTGTAGAGACTGTATTGTGCAAAAACTTGAGGCTCAACCCTCAGGAGGTAGAAGAGGGAGACGTTCACGATGTCTTCCTATGAAGGGAAAGGGAGGGGAGGAGGAAAGAAACTGTTCTGCATCTTTTTAGCCCCGCACTGCTGTTTTTCTCGTTCTTCTTCAGCCTGTCGCTTCTCTCTCTTGTATTTTCTTTCTCCACCTCATCCCACACGACTTCTCTACCTTAACCCCTTTCCGGATCTCACTTGCCCCCACCCCTTGCGACGTACGTTCCCCTCTCCAATATCGACCTCATCCACATCCTCCTTCCTTCATCTCTTTACTCCTTCTCTTAGTTACCGTTTCACTACCGCCTTTCTTCGATTGCCTTCTGCGTTAGGTTTCTCCTCTTATTATTCACCTCTCCCCCCCCCTTTAGAAAGGAAATGGTATGCATATACTTTGTCTATTAAATTAGGTAACTTATTTGCAAATAACTAAGAAACAAAAGGTCCAATTAACCAAAATAAATATCATTACAATTTCCTGTGAAATTTGACCACATTTTGGTTCCAAGGTCATATACTTTGGACGATGTATGACCATTTAAACCTTTGACATTGTGTCAAGGTCACTAAAGGTCAACAGAAAAAATGGCAACCTCGATTTATTTTTAGGAATAGTCAGACCCCGTAGATACGTTTATAGTGGTTGCCAACATTACATGAACTTCACCACATTACTAGGCCCTCCACTATTGTAAAGAGTTGTGGTATCATTTTCAGTTGTTTTTAAAAACCCTGCTTGTTTTTGCTTGTATGTTCTTATGAAGCATTTCAGAGTATATCCTAATCTGAACAAAGAACCCTTATTTTTTTTTTTTTTAATTTGTTATTTTTAATACGCAAAAAATCCCAACCACCCAACCCCCCACCCACCCACACCACCCCCCCCCCCCCCCCCCCAAAAGTCTAATTCCCATAAAATTCAGAAATCCGAACAAATTTCATGGAAAATTTCCGCTCTGAGAAACTTTCCCGGGAATTTTGCCACCTAGTTACCAGAGTACAAAAACAAAATAGTTAGTCATTTATTAATGCACCACAGCCATTGCACATGGACGTGTTTGGACTTTGCCACCAACCCGGTACTCAGAAAACTACAGCTTTAGAACCTTTTTTGTCCTCTAAATGGAACCTTCAGGGAGAATGGACAACATTAAAAATGTGTTTGCTTAAAAATCTAGAACCCAAAAAGGGTCTACAAGACATAAAGGTTGTATAACAGCAGTTAAAGACTATTTTTGGTTCGTGAGAACTTTACAGGATTCCATATAGAGGACAAGTTTAGAACCTCTTTGCACCTTTTTTTAGAGTGTGAGTGACATTTGACATGACCCGTGCTTTACTACTGCCATTTAGGCATACATGTATAGTCCATGATAGCTGCACGCACATGTTAATACTGGGGCATTTCCCAATGACGTAAAATATTAACCAGACCCGAAGTGGTTTCTCCCGAAACAGCGTTAACCCAAATCGAGGGGCCACAAAAGTATTATAAGGAGCATAAGCAATTCATTGAAGTAGTTTTGGGCACCACCCCATTATTTGGTTACATATCAGTCGTATTGCGAAATCCTTAATGAATATTTATGAGCACGCGGTTATTTTACGTTCGTCATACTTAGCGAGTGAAAACAACATAACAACTGATGCCACATTTTGCTATCACTCGGACTCAAAATCCTGTGCCTAAGCCAAAATTAACAGGGTCAGCGGGGGTGAGACTTTGTGCATTCGGAATGCAGGAATCTTTTTAATTTCATGGTTTATTCCATCGTTGATTTTACATAATTATTGCAGAAAACATCGGTGCCGATCGGAAAATGGAACACTGGGGAAATGACAACACTGATAACAAACAGAGTGACGCACAGATTTTATATGCTGTGCTTGACGCACCAACAGTGACGACGCGCATGTGCTTGCGCAACAATAGTGACGACGCGCGTGTGCTTGCCGGCAAAACAACGACCACGGCTCGCTGAGTGTGAGAGAAAGCGGTTACGGGCTTGGAGTATTCCATAATAACGCGATCACTTCTTTCTCTGAAAGTTCCATGGCATTCCCACACGACATCATAATTCACCATATATATCTTACAGTGGGTAAGAGATAAACCCGAGCCAGAGAAGTTATATTGGAACTTTAATAATTAAACAATTTTCAGAGTACTTCAGTTACATCAATCTACAGGTATTCCTTTAATTGTTATATCGTTAGATTGAGGAATTTATAGTGAATTATTCCAGGGCAAGTGTTGGTTATTAACTGAGCTTAATTCATCACCACACATGGGTATGTATGGGGCATTTGTTATTTTCAGGGTTTGATTGGTGCATTCACCCTGTCGATTTTTAACTTGATTAAGATACCAATGATGGCCCTAACCATAATGTTTAAGTGTTTAATATTTACCCTAGAAAAATCCACCTGTATTCCCAGTACTTGAAAAATAAACCTAGCGCTTTTGTACAAACGCATGATCTCACCCCTCCCCCCCCCCCCCATGGCGACTACAATCCTAAACCAGTGGATATCAATGGATACTTGAAGAATTTGACTGAAAATACTGAAATTCTAATCATAACAGTTGCACACATCCGGAGACACTGGATAATTTCATGGCCCCTGGTCTGTATGGCCACATGATTGTGGACCATATTGCCACAATCAAAGTTTAATTGCCAATTTATAGGTGGATTCAAAATTACACTGTTGACAAATTTGTCAAAAGTAATGCTGTCAGATACCTGTAGTTTATAATAAGGTGACGAAGGCTAATATATCGTACCCTGCAAACAGTAGGACAAGTGCATTTGGAGAAACAGAGGAGAAATTGTTTCATAGAGAAGGTAAATAGCCTACATTTCTGTGCATAAAAAAACAAATAGTTCAAACATGAAATTCTGTGGCTAAGTTATTAGATTGCAATCAAGAAGTCAACTTTCCAATGTTCATATGTGATTCTGGTCTTACATGTCACACAATTTTGGACCATATTGCCACAATCAAAGTTAAAAGGGCATTAGTTGATCCACAACCTCATTCCCCCCGACTTAAAAAAAAACAAAAAAAGTTGAGATTTTTATATCATTGAACCGTTTAGCTTTAAGCCATGTTACCTAATCTTATGTTCAAATTCGGCATCGTATCTGTAAGAAATTCGCATTTTGATTTTCTGTCCGTAAACGGACAGAAATACAAACAGTGGCTATGGGACAGTGGGAAAACAAACAATGCTCATGACACAAAACTGCACGATCGGGATCAAGATCAACTAACAAAAAAAAAAAAAAAAAAAACACTTTTATGAATAAGCTTTTCACGGGATATCTAGTGAAACAATGACTAAAAAAGAAGGTGATGGAATCACGAATGTACCTTTAAAGACAGTAGATACTCGTGGCATTCAAATTGTCTACTCATGACATAGTTTGTCAAAATCCGTGCTACTGATACCTGTTTCGATGGGGGATGAGGCCGTGGCCTAGTAGATTTTGATATTGGGGGCCAGTGTTATTGAACCTAGGGATCATACTCGGCATCAATTGTTGTGTATATGTGTGTGTGTGTGTGGTGTCTGATGGTCAAAATGTGAACCTTAATATATTGAATGCTAGATTGAGTTCCGTAATAAGGGCTACAATGATGTAACTTGATGAAAGGAGGGGTGAGCGGGTGGGGGGTGACAATTTTGGTGACCTCATGTAACATTGGTGACATAAGGTGACCCTAGTCAGTCAAAATGTTAACCCTTTCCCACAAGGGTTGTTTACAAGTTATCAAGTTGGGGTTATTTAATCAAGTAATGATTGTAACTTGATGGAAGGAAAGCGGGTTAAAGAGTTACTTGACCTGATTAGAATGGGCATATTTCGGGGCAAATACGTAAGCAAATGAGCTGAATTAATATGCCAAAACTTAGCGTAATCACTGTACTTTTGAAAACGCTGCATCTCCTTTCCTCCCTCTCTTACCTTTTCATAATTCTTAGAGATTTCTCTCATTCCCGGACTCGGAATGAAAAAATTCCGTAATGCATGAAAACAACATTAGAATGCACATCTTTGCCATTGAAACGAATCGTCTCTTTTCTCACGTACCCCACGCAGCATCTACCTCTTTTCTCTCTTCTACATTCTTCGTCCTCTTCCCCTTCCTTTTCATTCCTCCCGTTCCCCGAACTCACCTCTCTACTCGACCCGCCACTCGGGAACCGTCCCGTTTTTTCTCTTTTCAACCCCTTTAATTTCTCCCCTGTTCTCCTCTATCCCTCTTTTCTTTCTTGTTCTAATCTTGATTCTCCTTATTCTTTCTTTTTTTCTCCTGATCAGCACGCGTCACGCCTGTCGCTTACTTCCCATTTTTTAATTATCCCTCCTCGCTGCTCTCCTCCCTTGTGGACCCACCCCCCCCATATCCTTCTTTATTCCTATTTTACTACCTCTCCTCTCACTTTAACCTCTCCCTTCCCCGGACCCCCCTTCCCTCATCACATCCCTCATCGCCCCCTTATTCCACTCCTCCTCCTTCTCTACCCACTTCGCTTCCCACTTTCTTTCATTCTACCTTAGGTTCAGTTATCCACGCACTCCCCTCGCCCCCCCCCCCTAAAACTCCCTCTCTCCCCTCCCTTACCTATCACTTCTTACTCTTTTTTTTTTTTTATCCTCTCTTGCTCATGCAACATCACCTGCATCCATAACTCTCTTGAAGTTCAGATGTGTGGCTTAGGTATGCAAAATGAGCTAATTAAATATGCATAATTGATGTATGTCATAAACAGTACCGCGGATATGCAAAATTCCTTTGCTATATGGAAAAAAAAAACTATCTTGTGTGTGAATCATAGGAGGGGAAGGGTGGGGTGTTGGGCGGGGAGGATGGGGTCATGGGAGGGGGATTAAAGGTGGGGTTTGGAGAGGGAGAAAGGGGGGTGTTGGGAAGGATGGGGTGTGGGGGAGGGGCAGGGTGGGGTGTTGGGAGGGTGAGGGTGGTGGGTGTTGTGGAGGGGTGGGTGGGGTGTTTGGGGGAAGGGACAGGGGTAGGGGTGTAAATAATGTCAGATTTATCTAGCGCATTACACCCATCAGTATCAAAAGCTTTACATATTCTGCTGTACTCGGAAATCATCAGAATCATTTCATTTCATCTAGGTGGGGCTGTTGTAGGGCGTTCAAACCTATCCATAATTAGATTGTAATATCCCCCCTAACAGCTCCCCATATTTCGCTTGGTGAACGAGGCAATTGAGACTAAGATTCTTTGCCAAGACAGGGCACAAACACGTTGACTTAACGGGGCTCGAACTCACACATTATGAGTCAGGAGTCTGCGCTATCCGTTGGCCACACGTGCGGTTGGGGAAGGGGAAGGGTGGGGTGTTGGGGAGGGGCCAGGGGGTGGGGGTGGGAGAGGGGATGGATGGGTAGGTGGGGTGGGTGTTGTTGGGGCGGACGGGTGGAAAGGGGGTATGGTTGGGTGGTGGGGTGAACGGGGAGGGGTCGAGGTGGGGGGAATTGGGTGGGGTTGCGTTCAGGGGGGGCATCGGGGAGGGCAGGGGGCCCCATAAACAAATCAGTTGCATCGGGGAGGGGGCGGGGTAGGGTTGGCGTCAGGGAGGGTGCATTGGGAGGGGTGGTTGGGTGACCTTGGTGACCTAGGTCACCCATGTTGACCTTAGTGGGACCCCATAGACCTCATGTGACCCAGTGACCTTGGTGACCTATGTGGACTTGATGTCATGTGATCTTTGTGACACCATGTGACCTGGTGACCTCATGTCAACTTTGATCCCATTTAACACACGCGACGGCAGACGGACACTTCCAACGACAGCGGTTGTTTTTTTTTCCACAAACTACCCACTGGACAAAAAAGGTATTGCAATTTCAGAAGAAAAAAAATCATAATCACAACAGTGTATTTTCACAAATTGTACAAAATCAGCGCTCTTAACCACAACATGGGGCATTGATTGCAAATTGTGTTTTTCAAACAAATGTTTATTCAATGTTAGAAATTTCCGTAAAATTAAAAAAAACAATATTTGATTTGAATTGCCATGTTCCTAAATATGGCGGATTTTAAAGAGCTGTGATGATAATTTGCCGATGCACCCCCGAAGGAATACAGACACAAACACCACAAAATGCTCCAAAATGGACACTAAAATGAATTGTACGAGTTGTTAGGATTTACTCTGTTTATGGGAGAAAAGTGTGGTGCTTGTGTGGACTGGAAAGGAGATAATGTCAGTGGCAATCATAGGTTCTTTAAAAAAATAGGGGAAAATTTGCGACGTCCGTATTGCAATTTGAATGATATAAATCACGTGATGCAAAAATCAGTCTGAATTCTTACTTTCTGTACGGACTGGCAGTCTCCTATTTTGATGATTGTTTCAATTGTGTATGTTTCATTTTCATACAAGTGTGCAGGATTTTGGATGACCATGAAGGTTTACCCCAAGCACATATAAACAAAGATCTGCAGGAAGACAAAGAGGCCATGTTTGTTGAGAGTCTATGCACCTATGGGTTCAGTTTGCAACTGTTAAAAAGTGATTGTATAAAAACAACATTTTAACTGGTAGCAGGTGCCTATAATGCACAAATAACGTTAAAACACATAATTTTTAAAGTATGAGTCCAGTGCCAGTAAAATGGGCATTTTTGTGTCGCCGCCTAAGGCAGGACGACAGATAGGGATCACTTGTCCACTGTTGTCATCTGTTGTTGTGGTTTCTGCTGTTGTTGTGATGTGAAGAAAAAGGGTTACCATTGTCTGGAATATCTGCCATACTTAACTGGATTATACCAAATTTTAGTCTCAAACAATGGCCAACATGTGATCCCTAATTTGTTGATGAAGCCTTAGGTTAACATGTGCCTTAAATCTCATATAGATGGATTTCAAACCAAACTCGAGTCATAAATGCAACATTGGGTCCCTTATTGCTGAAGACTCAGTCCATATGCAGGGGGGGTGGTGCAGTAAACCCAATTCCACCAAAAGGGGCAAAAGCTGCACTTTTTGCTTTTTGTTTTTAAAAAGGTCAAATATTTAGAGATATTTTGACAAGAAAAATTCCACCCCACCCAATAAATTAAAATCGGACATACAGCCCGATGGAGCTTGTTAGATTACACCACTTCCCTCCACCACGCCTCTCTGCTCGTATCCTACTCTTCCTTCCCCCCCCGTTACAACGTATGACCGCTTACACATGGGTTCAAGGTCATCTTGGGGTTATTAGGTAATTTATCCTCAAACCAGTCTCTAATTGGTCACTATATCAACATACTTTGTGGATTTCAATGGGTTCTCAGGCAGAGTAACAGATTATGTGGAATTAGCAAGATTACATGTCAATGTTTGGAATGTTTAACGATAACCTCCCCATTTTTCTCATTACCATGTCTTCACAAAGTGAACACATATCCAGATATGATAACCATAATCTACACAATGTCATTTCAGGTGTGTACAAGTGACCACTGGTGTGTGTCCACTTTGACCATCAACAAGGAGGCAATGCGAGGAGCTATAGCCCAGATATGCTGGCACTGGACTTGGCATACTACTTAGTCAGGAAAGGAGTAAGGAATTAAAATGGGAAACAAGTGTCAGAAAAAAAGGGGACGGAAATGAGCAGGGGTAAGTCTGTAGACTTCTTTTTCTGGGAAGCAAACAGAAGGCAAAGTGAACCTTGGAGGGGGCCAAAGTGAATTTTGGGTGGCAAAATCATCCAAATTGTATGTTTTAGCAATTTTTGCCCAAAATTTGCTGGTTTTTTCCCAAAAATGTGGTGATTTTTGGCCACAAATCCTGATTTTGCCCAATTTATCATTTTCTTCGGGCTGTGGGGATTACTGGGGAAGAAAGTAGGGGGAAATCCACTGAAAATGAGGGATGAATGAAACCAGAAGGCAAAGGCCCCAAATGCAATATTTCAACATTTGTACGAAAAAAAAAATGCTGATTTGTTTGTGTCATTAAAAATTGAATCAAATTGAAGCATTAATATGACACTTTACAGGAAGAGCACAGGGTACCTTTACTAATAATTATAAACAGCTAGGGGGGTTGCTACATCTAAATAAAGGAGAACCGTACACTGAATAATATTATACAAATATATTCCCCAAAATAATTATTGACACATATAAGTGGTTTCATCGAAAAACGAATTATAATTTCATTAAAAAAGACTTAAAACAATTGAAGTCTGACCATGCGCTATTTAAAAACCGCGTAGTGTATTAACGGTTATGCGATACGGGCCGAGCACGGGTTGAGTCATACAGCTATAGGATATACAATTATGAAAGCGTCACTGGTGAGATGTTAAGCGCCTACTGTGCAGTCCGTTATCGCATAAACACGTATACATATCCCATTATGCAGTATAGAGCGAATTTACAAAAAGCGCCATGATCAGACAAATCTTTTTATTAATTCATTTTTATGTTAAATTCCGTTTATCCATTGAAATGAATCACTCGAGATGTGTTCACTGAATTATTTTATTAGTGTTATTATTTTAAATTATTGAAGTACAGGTTCTCTCTTAAGTGCTTTTTTTACAACCTAAAATTGATTAATTGTCAAGCTAATGTTTATATCTGCAAGAACTGACTGTATTGCACTCAATGGGAAATCTGATTGTAGATCACCAATTTCTCCCTGTGAAATAATTATTTTCATTTAAAACTTGAACTAATGAAACACAAAAATGCTCATCGTGTAAAATGATGAAAGGGAAAATTTGTAGGAGTGCATTTTTTTACCTTAAATGACGATTTTGTGGTAATGTTTTAAAATCCAATCTTTTTTTCAAATATTTTCTTATTTGATGGACGCGGTCAGTTAATATGCCTGTTATGAGCGTCTCGTGGACGCCTCTAAGTCAGAATACCTCCAAACACAACATAAACGAGCCTTGTGCACAAATGATTAAATTCATATATAATAACAGGTTTAATGATCTTTATTGATTGGTTCAAGGAAATTGGTATGTCAAAACATTACTAAATTCAGAATACACAAGTTACACCCAATTGATTTATACTTAATTTGATTAACAAGAATGTCACACTGATGTCAACATGTAGCGTTGCAGTTAACGATATGTCATCACAGAGAAGACTCCAAAAATGACAGCGCACAAGTTCATACAAACTCAGTAATAATTCCCAAGGGGAACTTCTCAGTTCCTGACGGTAATTTTTGTCCAATAGTTCAAGACGACGGGGGCTCTCCCTCGACGACCAAATGGGGCCACCCAATAATAACATCCAGGTAATATACCACCATCCGTCTGTCGCTTCTGTCCTCATATTAGGACCACAAATGGAATCCCCGTTTTGATTCAAAAATGAAGCTCTTTGGTTAAAAGACGACAGCAGACAATTAGCTATCAAGCTCCGGCGGCATCCAAAATATTAAATCCTTGGCCACTAGATGTAGAACCTCAAAATCTACCATTATGTAGAGAAAAAAAACTATACTATAATTTATACTGTATAGCTCCAGAGCTCTAGTTCGCTCCTCTGATTTCAATGCTGGCAGAGAGAGAGTCCTTACTCAATCTTAGTTATCTTCACACAGCTGATTTTCCCTTTAACAATAATCATTACATCATCCTCATGCATAACATGACCTTTGCACCATCAAGTCAGATTTCACAATCTAAATTACATTCATTTATATATAAACTTTGTGCGATCCCTAGGTCCTGCAATATTTTGATCCCAAAAGCAATTAAACAAGTTGTGTAAGTTCTAACATTCTTGGGAATGCCCCCCCCCAACTTTTTCCCTTATTGTGCAACTTAAACAGGTGCAAGTTAGCAAAACAAACTAGGGGATTCCCCTTTCTCTTTTATAGGAAACAAAAATTTTTATAACTATTAATTTTATAACGTTACTTCTATATATTAATTACTTCATATTTTATACTTTTACCCGTGAGAAATCTATTCTCAAATAAAAATGAGAAAAGAAAATAATATTTTTAAAAGTTAATCAGAAAAATGGAGGCAATTATAACATCCTCCCCTTAAAAAAGAAAATTTGAAATGAAATGACATTGTCCCAAATTCTGTCTTTATACCTTTAACCTTTGTGGTTAATTTACATACAGTTTACAGAGTGTAAATTTTACACTTTGGATTATAATTGTTCTTGCGTGCTGCCTTAGTCTATTTACATAAATTTGTAAATTTAATTTTATCATAAATATGTATACATATATAAAACTCTGGACAAGGCATCTGCCAAGACATTTTCTTTACCTTTGATATGTCTTAGTCCAGATGTATTCTTGTAGAGTTAACACCACTGACCAGCTAGATTTCTGTTTTTCATCTTGTGGATGGAAATCAACGGATTGTGCATCGGTACACTAGAACTGGGTGCACTGTTGTACTCAAGTTAACTTCAAATTTTGAAAAAATGAAGTAGCAATGCAAGACATTCTTTCTCAAGTGTTGGAGGAGTTTTTCTGAGTTTTTGTCAAACTTCTTTGAGAAATAACATAAGATGATTACATCATTTCATCGCTTGCATGAGAATCCACCAACAGCCTACATCACTGCATCAACTGCCAACTTGAAATTGTTTCTGAACGTCTGGCGCAATCAAAAACTGGCGCATTCATCAAAATAGATTTGATTCTCAAACGCTTTGCATTGCTCTGGACCGGACAAATTTTGCATTTTTTCCAGCGGTTGGTCAGTGACACGAAATTTATGAGAAATTTTGGACATATTTTTCTGTAATACCCGACCATACATAAAAATCTCATGAGATCTCTTTGCTTTGTGGTGTGGGGAAGTTTCTCAATTGCTTCCAACTTTTGCAGTGATTAGGCCTATATTGCCCTGTCCTACAACCATGCCCTAAGTATGTGCATTTGCCATGGCAAAATTCACTTTCAACAGGAATTCACAGTTAACCGCCTGAGAATAATTTCCAAAACAAGTGATGGAGCTTGTCCCATGTGTTATTCCCATGCTTCAACTGTAAACAAGGCGATCATCACATAGGCTTCACCATTTTATCTGTCTGCAACTACTCTGTTCAATAATCTTGAAATGTTGCGGCAGAATTTTTGAGACCAACTGCCATCTTTTGTATTGGGATAGGCCATCGGGCAAAAACTGAAATTTCTGTGGCACGGTCAGTGAGGGGAACTGCCAATAACCCTTCAACCAAATCAAATTGCTAACAAATTTGGCATTTCCAAATCTATGCAATCATCAATCCGTCGGATTGGATATGAGTCGGTTTTGGAACAGAGGTTGACTTCGAAATCTTTGTGACAAAACGGAATGAACCTCAGGTTTGGGAACCAGAATACATGGGAACTCCAGTCAGTTGCTTGCTCTACTATTTCCATTGTCTAACAGTATTTCACCGCATTTCTGATATGTTGCAACGTGATTGGATTCACTCGTATATGGATGTTGTTTTATAGGGTGGAAATAACCTAAATCAAGTCATGGGTTACGACATGTGTCTCACTAGGTACATCAGGAAAATATGTTTTCCCCAATCATGAAATTAACTCTTCACTTCACTTGTTGAACTTTGTGGAGGTGACCTAATTTCTTGTCTAAATGGCACGTATGCTCAGAATTGTGCATTGACACCATACTCATTGTCTGTTGGTTACAGTGCAGTTTGTTCAGGCACAGACTCTGTGATGTCATCATTTGTACCACTCAATCACTACTCTAGATGACATTACACATGCAGGTTTAGTCTCATCTCTTTCATCGTACTCTTGGAGCATATTTATGTGACTAATTGCGACTTTTACTTTGATACTGGTATTTTGATCACATAGTCAAGGTCTCCCACTATGTTCTCAATCTCTATGGGCCAGATCTTGGCTTGCAAAGGATGCCTTGTATTGGAAAAAGTGCCAAACTTTCTCACCTGGCTTGCACAAAAACCTGTTCCTTGCATCTTGTCATAGCCATGTTTGTTTTCATTTTTGCATGACTCTGTTTGCGATTTTGTTTGGCAATTTCAGTGGCTCTTTGGAGCCTGGGTCATGAATTGGACACATAGTCTAGCAAACTCACATCAGGATTTCCCACAACCCACTTTCTTTCATAGTTCAATGAGTTCCCCTAACTTGGACCAAACACCAACTCAAATGGACTAAATCCTAAGATCGCTGGTACGCCTCCCTGGTAGCAAAAACAGGAGATGAACTCCCTCATCCAATCCTCTCAAATTCAAAACAATAGGTTTTGATCTTGTTTCAATGTTTGTGGTACCTTTCTAGGGCCCCATGGATTCGGGGGGTGGATGTGAAGACTTGTTCCTGGAACATTCCCCAAACTGGTTCCATAACTGTAAATGGAACAACCTGACATGAAATTTGATCCTTGATCAGACTGAATTGATTTTGGGAAGGCCTACTAAGGTGAAGAAACTTTGTTAGAGGCTTTCACTATACTCTGGCCTTAATATTTCGCAAGGGTATAGCCTCAGGAAATCGTGTGGAAGCACACATAATGGTCAGTAAATTCTGATTTCCTGACTTGGTCTTTGGAAGTGGTCCTACGCAATCTATTAACACACTACTAAAATGGCTCATCAAATGCTGGTATTGGTTGCAAGGGAGCCGTAGGAATTTTCTGATTGGGCTTGCCCACCATTGACATGTGTTGTGACAAGTCTTACCATACTCAGAACATCTTTTCTGAGGTAGGCCACCAAAAATGACCTAAATTCGTATGTGTTTTTCTCACACCTACGTGTCCTGCCATGGGAATATCATTGGGCTTATGCCTATCACTTCCCTATGGGATACCTTTGGCACTACAATTTGATGCACGACCTACCATTCCTCATCTACAGTGCATCGGGGTGGCGCCCATTTTCTCATGAGGACACCATTTGCTTGTAGAAAACATACAGGATTTGCTCGGATTTCCGTTGCCGACATTGCCTCTCACCTAATTTCCTAAGTGATGGATCGTTGTGCTGCTCATTTACCAGATTGTATGGGTTATAGGGTCTCCTTTACAGTCCCTAACTCTACTATGCTCAGCGGATGGATTTCATTGTTTACAGCTTGTCACTTTGTTTGTGCTAAGGGGATGGACTGGATTTTCATAAGGAATTTAGTTCTCCCCTGAAGAGGGAAGAGATGACATCCAATTCCCTTAATTTTGATGAAAAAAGTACCCTAAATTTGGGACAAAGTCATCCTCAACACTCTTCCTATATGTGTGAGTAGTTTGACTCATAACCTGCTCACTGTTTCCTGTGAGGCTTTTATGGTCATTGACCTAGTACTGCACATGCTGGGAAAGGAAAAGTCTATTTCCTCATCAAATTTATCCAACTGTACAGGGCACTGGGAAACTTGTGGGGTTTGGGAGTACTTTCCCCCCTGCCACTCATTCCCTAACAACAGGATACCCTTTAAACTGCGGAGTTCTTGTCTAACACCAATTGTGGACAGTTCCAGAAAAACCAAAGTCTGATTTCAATTCATTTGTGAGAGGGACATAATACAATCCCACCTATCCCTGAATCAATGCACTAGTTCTGTGGAACTATCAATATCAAATGGAAGTAAATCTTCCAATATCATGGACCTGCGCAGCAGCACGTTGTCCCGCAGGATTTCTTAATGGTTTTGGATTTAAACTCTTCACCAGAAAGTGACCCAAATCCTCCAAAACAAAAGGGTAAAGTCATCCCTTACTTTTTCTGTGTCAATTCCCTTTGGTGGATTCTTTCGTTTTCTGAACAGACGAAATGAACTTTTGACCTCAACGTAACTGCACACCTATTGGTTTTGACTCACCTTTGGCTCTCTCCATTTTGGGTGGCTAGCCATGTATCTCCCAACACCGTGAACTTGTATGTCCTGGCTTTTACAGTGATGAATGTGAACTGTGATTTGGGTCCCTCCCATGCTTTTGTTTAGCACCATTACTTTCTCCCCTTTTCATGGGAACTGACTGGGATTTCCCTCATGTGCTACCATGAGACGCTTTGTTAGAACCAGGTTATTGTTGTATTGTTGCTGTAACTAGTAAATTCTGGGCTAGGCCGACTAGTTGGCTTAATTGTGTGTCAATGCATAATCGTCGGCCTTACGGGCTGCTTCACGCAACTGTCAATTGTGTTTTATCCAGATGTGTTTTGATATCTGGATTTAGACACTGTTTGAACTTCAATAACATAACTCCCTAATTGAGCAAAAATTTTGCCCGAATTCTTTTGAGAGAAGCCGGCGATTTAAACATTGCTTCCCTTTACACGGGCAAATTCAACGTGGTCTGGTCATCCTTTTTTCAGACAAGACCTTGAATTTTTGTATCTATATGCCTATGGCACCAATTCATATGCTTTGAGCACTGCTGCTTAAGCCTAATCATAATCATACATTCTGTCTAATGACATGGCCGAATATATTTCTCGGGCTTACCAATGCAAAATGGACTGTAGCAACAAGAGTCCAAGACTCCTGGGCCATTTCAAGCTTTTTGCAATTTTCTCAAAGTGTAGAAGTATGTGTCTACTTCTTGTATCCTGAATATTGGAACCAGGCGAATATTTTTAGCAGCATCACAATCCAGAGGGCTTGGAAGAGTTTGATGAGCTAGCTGTTGTTTTCAATTTCTAACTCTAGTGAGCTTCAAGCTATTTTTGTTTTATATCATTTGCAATTTTCCTTTTCCAATTCTTTTTTTCCTTCTCAATTTGCAATTCATCTCTTTTTGTTGGGATATCTTTTTCATTTGGCATTTGCAATTTTTCTTTTTTAATTCAATTTCCTTTTCTTTCTGTTCCTTATGAATTTGCATTCTTTTTCTTTTTGGTCCCTTTTGAATTTGCATTCTATTTCTTTTTGCTTTTGTTCAATTTACAACTTTTTCAACTCGATTTCCTTTTGAATTTCAAGCTATTTCAACTTGAAGGCATCATCAGTGCCCTGTTCCAGAACTTCTTCTATCTTTTCCAAAAAAGATAATCATAACATTTCATGAGACACTTTTCAATAAATTATTTTTGATGACTTGCTTTTTCATAGCATGTTTTGCCTAAGTCCTAAAGGCTTGGATTAGTTTCTGAACTCAGGCTTTCCTAAGCTATTCAAACTTCTCCCAAGTATTTGCCCTATGAAAACTTTGGATCAAAACTCCATTGGGGCTGTACTCTAACAACACAATATACTAACTTGAACCAAACTACTCAGTAGTAACACACAAAACTTTGGTGCTCTTACTTACCTTCCTTAATGCCGAAAATGTGCACAATGTTTACAATGTTATAAAACTTTTTAGTGTGTAAAATTCTGAACAATTAAGGCCTCAAATTTATCTCAATCAAATTCCCGGACAGACGGCCCCACATTCTGTATGACGTCTCGTGGACGACTAAGGTCAGAAATACCTACAAACACAAAATAAACGAGCTGGCAACAAATGAATCTAAATATATATAATAAACAGTTTAATGATCTGTACGATTTGGTGCAAGAATTGGTATGTCCAAAACATACATAATCCAGCAATTACACCAATTACACACAATTTTATACTTAATTTGTAAACAAGAATGTCCAATATGCTCCCCCCCCCCCCAACATGTAGCGTTGCAGTTCAACGATTATGTCTCACAGCGAAGACTCCAAAATACAGCGCACAAGTTCCATACAAAACTCAGGTATAATTCCACGGAATCTCTCAGTCCTGAAGAGTAATCTTGTCCAGCAGTCAAGACGACGGGGCTCGCCACTCGACGACAAATGGTCCACAATAATAAAATCAGGTAATTACCACCATCAGTCTGTCGCTTCGGTCCTCATATAGGACCACAGACTGCCGAATCCCCTTTTTTGATTCCAAAAATGAAGCTTTTGGCTTAAAAGACGACAGCAAGACAATTTAGCTATCAAGCTCCGGCGCATCCAAAATATTAAATACTGGCACTAGATGTAGACTCAAATCTACCATTATTTGTAGAGAAACCGAAAAAATATAGCTATATTATACTGTTATAGCTCAAGAGCTCTAGTTCAGCTCCTCTGATTTCAACTGATGGCAGAGAGCCTTAATCAATCCTATTTATCTTCACACAGCTAGATTTCCCTTCTAACATAATCATTAACATCATACATCATGGCATTACACATGACTTGCACATCAAATCAGAATTTCACATCTAATTCACATCATTTCATAATATAACTTTGTGGGGGAATTCCTAGGCCTGGCAATATTTTGTCTTCAAAAGGAATAAACAAGTTTCTAAGTTTACATCTGGGGAATCCCCACTACACCTATTGTGCAATCTAAAACAGGTGCAAGTTAGCCAAAACAAACTAGGGGGTATCCCTTTCCTTCTTTTTCATAACAAAATACTTTTCCCGTGAAGAAATCTCTTCTCAAATAAAATTGAGAAATTAATATTTTTAAAAGTTTAATCAGAACAATGGAGGCCATATAACACCTGCCCCATTGAGGAACCTAAAAGTTAACTCATATGTATTTGTTATTAGTTGCTTTTGTCAGATTAACATTTTTTCACAAATTTGTTGTCAGATGCCATTCCGTGAGGCTCATGGTTTGTCAGGTGGTTGTGTAGCTTGGCTGAGAGAAAAAGAATGCGCTCTTGCAGATTTCCTTTGGGGGATCTCAAAACTGTCAGGTAACCAGTTGTAGTAGGCACCCCCCCAAAGTTGTTAATCCAACATTGCCTAAAGTCTAAAGTTACTATCAGTCATTCTCTTCAGGATATAAACCAAAACAAGCTACATTTTTGTCAAAGCTAAGTTTTTACCATTATTGTAGTAAAGTAATTCCTAGAGGTAGCATAGAGATGTTAACAAAACACAGTTATTGTGGGTGGTTTTTTATGCCAAAATATCAGGATTTTGGACAAACATTTGGTATAGTAAAATGATATTTAACGTAACTTAGTAAGCATTAATGTCCATTTCACAAGGAAAAATAGCATTTAGAGAGAGAGACAATGAGCATTTTAATTTACAGAAAAAAATTTGGTTGGAGTTTAAATAAGTAGTAATTAGTGATCTTTATGGGCTGTTTGCCAGCATAACTGGCAGGACCACTAAGCAAGCCGTTGTGTGTGGTGCTTGTGTGTGTGTGTCACTAAAATGTTAAGTTTTTTAAAAATTCACCTCATCGAAAGTTGATGAAAAGGTTGCAACATTGGTCCTCATATATGTTGTGAGCCAAGGTCAAAGGTTATGTGAGGTCAAGTTGAAAATAGGCTGGGCAGCCCATATATATTCTTTGAATATAGCGAGCGAGCAAGTGAGAACTGCAAAATTCTTATTGTTTTGTGTGTTCAAAAGGAACTGTGTATTACATGCATTTTGTTGATCTGCTCCATGCACAGGGTATGAAATGAAGTTTTTCCACAAAGCAGGGAGGCATGTTTAATCTCCCCACCCCAATTTGAATATGTCAGTTTTGTACAAGTTCAAGCAATGTTGTGTAGATTATCACCAATAGTCTTTAAAGCAATATAGCACATTTTAAGAGTGACCCCCCCCCCCCCAATTTTAAAATTTTTGACTTTGTGCCGTTATATTGGGAATTGGAAGTAAATATACCGGTGAACTGTAATGCTCAAATTCTCCATAGTGCAAAACAAGGAATTCTGGAATTGCGTAATTTCACATTTTATATCGGGGATCCCAATATTAAGTAGAAGTCATTTTCATGAAAGCTGCTGTTGATTTCATAATGGATGGACAGAAATTTGGCATCAATTCGGTGTTGAGAAGAGGAAATAGATGTGTGGAATTTTTATAGCATAAGTAACAAACTTAGAGTTCATAATATGTGGCCTCATTTCAGCACGCGTTCTTGCAATTATGATCGCGCACCGTCACCGTATGGCGAATATGAGAACAGCGTGGAACAATACACCAGCACCGGGGGTACAAGCAAAAGTGGCGTGCTACAACAGATCAAAGAGACGCTAGTACAACATGGCTGACCAGTTGGATTTAGAACAAAAATGTTTGTGTGCACGATACCAGCACCAACAAAATATCATGGCGTATGCAGTATTGATTCCCTCCCTTGTTACTTGCGATTACGCACTTTAGTATATGTTAAACAGAAAAACAAGTAGATATACCTTTTAACTGGTAGCTGGGACTATAATGCACAAATAACTTTTAAAAAACATAATTTTTAAATGTTGTGAGTCCAGCTGCCAGTTAAAATGGCATTTTTGTGTCGCCCGCTTTAAGGCAGGAAGACACATAGGGATCACTTTGTCCACTGTTGTCATCTGTTGTTGTTGTCTGTTGTTGTTGATGTGAAAAAGGGTTAACATTTGTCTGTAATATCTGCATACTTAAATGGATTTAAACCAAACTTTAGTCAAAAATGCAACATGGGATCCCTCATTTGTTGATGAAGCCTCAAGGTTAACATTTGCCTATAATATCTTCATACTTAGATGGATTTAAACCAAACTCGAGTCATAAATGCAACATGGGATCCCTTATTTGCTGAAGCCTCAGGTCCATATGCAGGGGGTGGTGCAGTAACACCCCAAATTCCACAAAAGGGGCAAAAGCTTCACTTTTTGGTTTTTTTGTTTTTAAAAAGGTCAAATATTTAGAGAGATTTTGACAAGAAAATCCACCCCCTCCCAAATAAATCCTGCATACAGCCCTGATGAGCCTTGTTAGAGTTACAAGTATGACCGCTACACATGGGTTCAAAGGTAATCTTGGGGTTATTTAGGGTCATTTTATCCTCAACCATGTCTATAATTGGTCACTATATCAACATACTTTGATGGATTTCAATGGGTTTCAGGCAGAGTAACAGACTTATGTGACATTAGCAAGATTACATGTCACATTGTTTGGCTTGTTTAACTCTACCCTCCCCATTTCTCATTACCATGTCTTCACAAAGTGAACACATATCCAGATATGATAACCATAATATACCACAATGTCAATTTCAGGTGTGCTACAAGTGACCACTGGTGTTGTGTCCACTTTGACCATCAACAAGGAGGCAATGCGAGGAGCTCTCAGCCCAGATATGCTGGCCACTGACTTGGCATACTACTTAGTCAGGAAAGGAGTAAGGAATTAAAATGGCGCAAACAGTGGTCAGAAAAAAAGGGGAAATGAGCAGTGGTGGTGCCAGACTTCTTTTTCTGGGAAACAAACAGAAGGCAAAGTGAAATTTGGAGGGGGAAAAGTGAATTTTGGGTGGCAAAACATCTAAAATTTGTATGTTTTAAGCAATTTTTGCCCAAAATTGCTGGTTTTTCCCAAAAATGTTGTGATTTTTGGCCCCAAATCACTGATTTTTGCCCAAAATTTATCATTTTTCTTCTGGCTGTGGGGACTGGGGAAAGAAAAAATTAGGGGGAAATCCACTGAAAATGAGGGATGAAGGCAAAGCAATATTTCAACATTTGTACGGAAAAAAAAATGCTGATTGTTTGTGTCATTAAAAAAATTGAATCAAATTGAAGCATTAATATGACACTTTACAGGAGAGCACAGGGTACCTTACTATAATTATTAAACAGATAGGGGTGTTGCTACATCTAAATTAAAGGAGAACCCGTACAATGAATAATATTATACAATATATTCCCCTAAAATAATTATTGACCACATATAGTGGTTTCATCGAAAAACGAAATTATTATAACCATAAAAATGACTTAAAACCATCAAGTCTGACCATGCGCTATTTAAAAACCGCGCTAGTGTATAACGTGTTATGCGATACGGCCGGCACGTTTGCGTCATACATGCTATAGGATATACACATTATGAAAGCGTCACTGGTGAAGATGTATAACGCTACTGTGCCGTCCGTATCGCATAACACGTATACCTATCCCATATGCAATAGCGCGAATTTCAAAAGCGCATGGTCAGACAAAATCTTTTTATTAATTCATTTTTATGGTATAATTCCGTTTTCCATGAAATCACTCGATATGTGTTCAATAATTATTTTATAGCGTATATTATATAAATTATTCTAAGTACAGGTTCTCCTTTAAGTGCTTTATTTTACAACCTAAAATCTGATAATTGTCAAGCTAATGTTTATATCTGCAAGAACTGACTTTATTGCACTCAATGGGAAATCTGATTGTAGATCACCACTTTCTCCCTGTGCAATAATGATTTTTCATTTAAACTTGAACTAATGAAACACAAAAATGCTTCATCTGTAAAATTGTGAAAATGTAGGTGCATTGTTTACCCTCACATGACGATGTAATGTTTAAATCAATCTTTTTCAAATTATTTTCTTAATTTGATGGAGCGGTCAGTTAATACTGCCCCATTGAGAACCTAAAGTTAACTCTATATGATATTTGTTATTAGTTCCTTTTGTCAGATTAACATTTTTTTCACAATTTTGTTGTCAGATTCCATTCCGTGAGGCTCATGGTTTGTCAGGTGGTTGTGTAGCTTTGGCTGAGAAAAAGAATTGCGCTCTTGCAGATCTTTCTTTGGAGGATCTCAAAACTGTCAGGTAACCCAAGTTGTAGTGAGGCACCAAAGTTGTTAATCAGACATTGCTTAAAGTTACTATCAGTCATTCTCTTCAGGATATAAACAAACAATGCCTAAATTTTTGTCAAAGCTAAGTTTTTACATTATTGTAGTAAAGTTACTTCCTAGAGGTAGAGATGTTAACAACACAGTTCTTGTGGGTGGTTTTTTATGTCCACAATATCAGATTTTTGGAACATAACATATGTAATAGTAAAATGCATATTTACGTAACTTTAGTAAGCCTTAATGTCCATTTTCACAAGGAAAACTAGCTTAGAGAGAGACAATGACATTTTAAATTTCAGAAAAAAAATAGGGTTGGAGTTTAAATAAGTTAATTAGTGATCTTGATGGTCTGCCAGCATAACTGGCAGGACCACTAAGCATCCGTTGTGTGTGGTGCTTGGGGTGTGTGTCACAAACTGTTAGGTTTTTTTAAAATTCCACCTCAATCGAAAAGGTGCAACATTGGATACCTCATATATGGTTGTGAGAGTGAAAGGTTATGTGCCCAAGGTCAAAGGTTTTAGTGAGGTCAAGTTTGGAAATAGGCTGGGCAGCCCATGATATATTCTTTGAATATGGCGCGAGCAAGCTGAGAACTGCAAATGTCGAAAATTCTATTTTTGGTTTTTGTGTTTCAAAGGATTTTGTATTACATGCTTTTGTTGATATGCAACTCATGCGTATCTTTTTGCCACAACAGCAGGGAGACATGTTTAATCTCCCCACCCCAATTTGAATATGTTCGTCTTTTTTAAGTTGCAAGTAATTTTGTGTGGCTATCCCAATAGTCTTTAAAGCATAATAGGCACAATTGTAGAGTGACCAAAAACCCCCCATTTTAAAATTTTTTGAGACTTTTGTACAGTTATTTGGGAATGGGCAATTAAACTAGACCTGTGGAACTGTAATGCTCCAAAATTCTCCATATTTGTCACAAAAGGAATTCTGTAATTGAGTAATTTACATGTATAATATCAGGGATCCCATTTAAAGTAGAGGTATTTTCATGAGCTGCTGCTATTTTCATATGGGTATGGGGGAGTGGGGCAGAAATTTGGCCATCAATTCGTGTTGGAGAAGAGGAAAATAGATGTGTGGAAAATTTTTATAAGCATAAAGTAAACAAACTTAGAGTTTCATAATTAATGTTGCCAGTCATTTCGAGCCCGCTTTTGAATCTGATGCGAAGTCATGTATGGGACTATGAGAACAGCGTGGAACATCACCAGCACCGGGGGTACAAGCAAAAGTGGCGTGCTACAACAGATCAAAGAGCTAGAAACATGGATGAACCGTCTGGAGTAAACAAAATGTTGTGTGCACGATACAGCACACTAAAATATCATGGTCTTATGCAGTATGATTCCTCCCTGCTACTGGCTATACGCCACTTTAGTATATGTTAACAAGAAAAACAAGTAGATGTACTTTTAGGGGGAGCGGTTTGGACTCCTTCCCCTCGGTACAACAAACGCAACCACTTCTATTCGAAAAGATAGTAATGAAATGATTTAAAAAAATGATGGTTTGTGGGTCAAAAAACTTTTTAGGTGGCAGGGTGTTTTTGGGTCAAAAATCCACTTTTTGAGCTACAAAAACGTATTTATTAATTTCTTCGCAAAACAAAATTTAATTACGATGCAACTTACTATCAATCACTGACATTTATATTATAGATTTCTGTTTTATACAAATAAATAAAGGGTCTAGAATTTTAGGCCCAAAAAAAATCACCTTTTTTCCTAAAAAACATCCTTTTTATCATAGGATCACCAAACGAGGATTGACCTGAACAACCGTAATGCAATGGATAAAAACCTATATCCAAGTAAACAAAAAGGTACCATTCAAATAAGATTGTAATATTTTTTACTTTAAAAAAAATATAAACAAATAATTTCGCTTAATTTGCAGCCCAAAATCAATTGTCGGCTAGAAATCCTCCCGGCCACCAAATATTTCAACCACAACCATCATTTTTTCTTAAATCTCTATATTTATCCTTCAAATAAAAGGTGTTTTGTGTTTTTGGTTGTAACGAGGGGAGGGGTAACTCGAAAACTAGAGCACTTTTCAAAGCTCGGCCGCTTGTTATGTGTAGCAGATTAATGAGTGTTTCAATAGTTATAAAGCTGCAAGTGGCTATAGGGATTAGTTCAAAGTAGTTCGAAAAAGGGCAAATTTTTGCATTTATTCCACATTCCAAATGAGGTCCAAACAAGCCTATTCTAAAAAAAAAAAATAAGATGGCATCTAAATGACCCTCCAGGACGGTGTACCATCTCTGCTTCTGCTGGAAATCATATTTGAGAACCACAGGGTTTGAACACGATAAGGAAGAAGAAGTTTTGAGTGCAATCTTTATAACCTATTTAAAAAAAAACCAAAGAGTAGCATGATATAAAACACAGTTCTTAGATGAGGCAGTACTCCAATGCTCCTATTTTTATATGAATGGATGCTCCTAATGATAAAATTTCATTTTGAATGAAAGCTTTAATTTACCAAAAGGGATATTGGAAGTTCTATTTGAGAATGTGAAGGTCAACCAAATTAATTCTTCACAGAGGCGGTTGTGTTAAGTGATGAGAATGAGTTGCCTTCATGTGGGAATGTGTTCTATACTGTTCCAGAGTTATTGGATCACGTTTCTTAAATTTAACGGTGCGTTTTCCGATCGTCTCTGGAACCCCCGATGCCCGGAAAGTAGTAGTCAATTTTGAATGCAGATTTGAGAACAATGAGTTTTGATCCCCTTCTGAATAGGTCTATGGGGTAGGGGCGTAAATAACAAATTAGTACTGTAGTTACTCAGTAGAAAAACTCACTGACTTTTTGGCACTGATTTGGATCTTTTACATAATTTCTAACACAAAAAATATGGCACAGAAGTCCCAGTTTTTGTGTCACCTGGCTTAAGGCTAGGCAGGACACATAGTGATCACTTTGTCCCCTGTTGAAGTCTGTTGTTGATGTCTGTTGTGATGTGAAAAACGGGTTAACATTTGCCTGTATGTCCGCATCCTTCGATGGATTTAAACCAAACTTGAGTCGTAGATGCAACAGGGGGATCCCTCATTGTTGATGAGGTGAGTGAAAGGTACATACCAGGTCAAAGGTCAGGTGAGGTCATAGTTTGTAAGTAGGCTGAAATGTAAAATTGACCTAACTGAAAAGTTGAAGTTCAATTGCAACCATTATTTTTATGTTTTGAGAATTCTTCCGTCGCTATTTAATATTACCAATGATGGAAAAAAAACCAATAAAAAAACACTTCTAATCAATTACGCCTCTCAAAACTTTGTGTTCAAAAAATTAATTACTTCCAACCACTTTGGATCAATCCCTTAACTTGTATGAATTTTAAACATAACGCATAATTCCTAAGGTCTGTGCACCCTGGTAATGAGAAGTATTAAGCATGGCACACGAATCCCGAATAGTATAAACCCTTCTTGGTAGTCATCGTGGACCCGCCAGGTTAGTAGGAAGAAGACGGCATATGAGAGTGACGGGCGGGCCATGGATTCAGGCTACTTATGTACCACGGAAGTAGGTAGTGTGTGCCACATGAATTCCGGTCATTGTCATGTCAATTTTGCATGCGATCAGTCAACATGGTCAAGGACACGTTTGTTTTTATTACCTAGCGAGATGCGAGAGTAATTTTTCTGATGGTGGAAGTATTAAAAGGTGTGGATAGAGCCCACACCGGGAGAGTATTGCTGTTGGAGTAAAGATTTTCAGGTCAGTTAAAGGTAATCGCGCTTAGATCCGTGTTCAGTAAAAGTAGCATGCCATGGCATGGTTATGGACATTGATTGCTCATGAATTGTCATGCTTGTACTTCCAAGTCTTGTAATGTAGGTCAAGAGCAACTCGCGAAAATCTTGAAGTTGAAAACAATTTTTTTGTGGATGCCCGCCACGAAGACGGAGAAATTAACAAACTGGATCTCTAACATCAATCAGATAGACGATACATCGTCATCTGATAAAAGTACAGGGGCTGGTATTTTTTACAGCGCCACCGGTAAATATGGCCAAGTAAATAATCATGAACTGGCCAAGCTAAAGTTTAAAATGAAATGTGATCATGAGGTAATATAGGACACACGATTCTCAAAACAAATGAATGAAAATTGAATCTTGTTTTCGACCCAATACCAAATTAATTGGTCTCGCTATGAGTTGACAAAAATATGGGGCGACTGCGTCTCGCCCAGTAATTTTTTCAAATCATAGCTGGACCAATAAATTTGGGTGTATGTGTTGTGACTAAAGAATCCAATTTTATACCAACTTGGTTTATGGAGATTGATCCAAATTTCTCATTGTTTGAGGTCCAAGGTCATATATAAAGGTCGTAGGGGGCCTATTAATTTACAAAATAACGAGTGGAGGCGATGTAAACGGTCCAATGACGATGTCATTTTACTATTTTTTTCAATATACTTTTAGCCAGAGGGTGCTAGACCAGATTCTCTTTAGTGGTGTGCAACTGGATTTGTCATCTCATTGCACATCTACGATCTTGGAAAACTGTTCCCCCATCCAGTGTTGATTGAGGCATTGTCATCAGCAGTCTGGCCAAACATTCGATGATGGGGGGGGGGGGGGAAGAGTAGTTTGAAGGGGAAGGGTGGGTTTCAATTAAGAGATAACAAGGGGCTTGTCGGGTTCGAAATCTTGCCCATGTAAGTAAATGCTGGTGAGTGTTCCAACTAGTTTTACCATGATTGTGCCTTTGTTGCTAGGTTTTGTCATCACTTCCAGTTGCATTCTATTCTCATACCTCTTTTGGGGTGACGTATGAAAAATGGTGACCAATTGGCACACTTAATCGTTGTGCATATTCTAAACTCAATATAATTATCCTGCCTTATTGATTTAAGAGAGTTTATGCATCATAATCGTCGGCCTCATCACATACTGATCTAGCTCACAAAATACGTGTTCGAGGAAAACTCGCAAATGAAAATTCTTCCCTTCCTAATAGGCTCGAAACATACCGATTGGTCATTTACTACCAGGCAAAAGAAAGATCATCAGGAAAACACTTCAGAGTTTTAATTCAGTGAAAAATAAATGTGGTTGATCTAGCCAACCTGTCTAATATGACGTAAACTTATCGATCAGTAGTGACGAAGATTTTTGGTTTTTCAAAATGACGGACGTCGATTTGAGCTTACTTAGTATATGGACAAGTAAAATTAAAATAAAAAAAAGGCACAATTGTCGTATCAGTGCATATAGTGATCTATGTCAGTAGCCACGGGTATGTGACGAGATTGATATAGATCGGTATGTGATGAAGATATATTGTATCTTATCGATTTTGATTTCTAGATAGAACACAGATAGCTCGGTATATAACGTATTAATCCCCGTGTTAAAGTACGCATGTACCTTATTTGTAGTGCATCACATTAGTGATATAGTAAGATAGCGCTGTATGTGGAAAAAATAAATTTGAATAAATGCCATAGATCAAATTTGTTAATAGTATCTCATTAATTAGGTAGAGACCAAGTCTGAAACTCTGTAATTATGAAGAGTTCAAAGTTATATTAAAAATACCGAACTTTCTCAAAAATGTCAATAAATTATGATATAGACAGTATGTGAAGTAGCCGACGATATTAAGTTAGCCAAGAAGTTTCTTATGTTATGTCATGTCTTGCATTGTACAGTATCCGTTATCCCGGAGGAGCACATGGATTGGGCCAAGAAGCATGTAAATGTACCTGTACTTAATTTGCCAATACTTTATTTTACATTTGTCTTTTTATTGTAAAATATCTACTGATTGCTACAGGAATTAGGACCAAGTGTGCATTTCTTGCAGCTTGAATCCTATTTTTCTTATAACACACTGGTCGTTATGGTTTCTTCTATCCGAATGGTAGGACCGATTTAATCAATTTTCATGGTAAGTTTTCATGAAAGGAAGGAAAACATATGGAAAATATCGGACCATGATCATGTCATCCCACTGTAATGTCATTTGAATGGTTCTACACTATATGTCAGGCTACCACCCTACTTCATTGATTTGCCTATTTCCTTTCAGAGTGAGTTATGAAATTTTGATCACATTTCTAAGACTATCAATAAAGACATACAACTTAATAAAATTGAGGATGGTGACAGGTCAGGATTTGTGGAAGCAAGTCAAAAATTTCTTATAATAGAATTTTAAAGTCAATGCTGTTACCAGAGATGATGCATTTAGTGCTTTTAACCCACTTTGTCGTTGCTTTCCGTGCAATTGTTTCATGACTTTAAAAACAACAGCAGCTTGGAACCCTTACCATCATGCACAAGGCCATGGGACGAAGAGCTGCCAATGCATGAAACCTCCATAGAATGTATCAAAACAAAATCCCAAAACAAGTGGTGTGTAATGCATATTCTGTACGATGTTGTTAATTAAAACATCCCAATAGTTTATATCTTATGCCACTCTAAAATCATCCCATGAAAAGATATTGAATGTCAACCCATTAGCAAATTATGGTGCATGACCATGGGTTTGGATTTTTTTACTTTTGTGTTCAGATGTAGTCATATAGTTGTACACTGTTATTACGCCCGTGTATTAAGAAATGAAAGGCAAAGTTGATGCATATGGGAATTGCTTCATAGCTGCTGTTCTTTAAAAAAGGAACAAATTAAGTAAAGTATTTTTGTCCACGTACATTCCGGAATTAAAAAGTTGTACTCTGGTAAGAATATATTGTAAATGTGTGTGCCAAGCCAAAATGAGTCGGAAGTCGCAAATATTGATTTTGAGATATGCCGAAAACCCCAGGAAAAATGTCTTTTGTTTCCTATGTTTTGGCCACCCTTTCAACTGATCATATCTTTGGAATTAATTGGGTCATTTTCCAATGGGATTTTGCATGCAAGAATGTAGCTTTTTTAATGTTGCATACAGCTTACATGAAAAGTAAAATTGAATCTGACGACTTCAACTCATTTTGCTTGATCGCATCACCAAATGATGTCAAATAGGTTCAGTTTTGTGCATACTTAGAACCTTACTGTGTACATGGTTTTGTAAAAGGGTTTCTGCTTTTCATATTTTAATGAACCAGGTCAGGGTCAAATTTTTGTTATTATGTTTCAAATTGAAAAATGGTGTTTTTTTGTTTTCAAGATAGTTTGCCACTTAAACTCAAAAGTTTGTCCTAAACACGTATGAAGTTTTATCCTTAAATACCCTACAGTTTTACCTTTACCATGTTTATCTGCCTATTCAGGGTATGAAAAATAGTTTGCAAACGTGTATATGTTTGGATTATTGAGAAAGAGAGATTCAGGGAATCGTGATATAGGATATTGCAGGTGAAAAGAGACTAACATTTAAACTTGCATTAGTCACATTTATAACTTCACAACCAAGAATGCTGGATGTGTTGGTTTCAACAACAAGTGGTTGGTAAACTTGAACAATTGCTCACAGCCAATTAAAGGCTTGACTCAGAGATTACCAGATGAGGGCGCCCTCAATCCACACACTTATCACCGTGTGAAATAGCTAAGCTCAAACCGATGTCCTTCCTTCATTATATGAAAATCACAACACATCAACAACTTTGTAACAAAATTCCTGGTGGCCCGTTTCACAATAAGGTCGCCACTTTTTTTCCAACTAGAGTGTGTAAAAATTTGTTTACTAATTTCATTTCTTGCTCAAGGCTACAGGTTTTCATAAAAAAACCTCTGGCTAGCTTAATTGTTCACCCTCTGTCAATAAATTCAAGTACTTGTTTCATTTTGGGGTAATTTTGTTGAAAAATGAATTCAAAAATACAAATGAATAATTTACAGGACTGGTCCATATAAGGACAATGACATTGGGTAACAGAAAGTATGCCCCATGCTTCCTCTAGGACAAATTTGAAATAAATTTGGTTGATATTTTCACAGATATATGGCATTGAATTCAAGGTGTATTTTGTGACCAAAATGGGAAATGACTACTAATAAGGTTTTACTTTCACACTGAAATAATCAATGTAGGGCTCTGATAATTCAATGTTTTAAGCTCTTGGTATGGCAATAGGGACAAATAATGCCACCTGGCCAGGATAAATAGTAGTTGATACCAAGGTTTGTAAACAGTTGGATGTTGAACATATTACAATGTGAACGACAACTAATTGATGTGGCAATAAGTGTTTTTCAACCAAAGAATGCTTGAGATTGACATTTTATGAGTTCCTACAACACAGTAGAATATTTTTAAAACCCTTTTATTGGGAACATCAGTATATTGGGCTAGTTTAAGGTGTGGATTTGACATTTCTTCTTGTGAACGGACAACTGCATTATTATGATGGAGTTGACTTTAATCTGAAGATTATGTTTTCTTCAGTCCAAACTGAATTTTTTGACAAGACCATATCCATTTTTTTTAATTTTAAATGATTTCTGGCCTCTTTGCTTTTCAATTATGTTTCACTAAGCCCATGCATTACTGAAAGGCTAACAGACGTGTTTATGAAAAATTTTAAAAATGAAATAGTTCTGAAATTATCAAGCAACCTAAATGACAATTATAAAATATAACCATACAATGTGAAAAGCCAATCAAACCCTAGTTAGTTGATGAGTTGGGTGTGAACGGACACATTTTTAGTGGTCTGGCATTAAGAGTAGTGTAGTAGTATAACCACAAACATTGTGCACTTGTGGGAGCACAAGCATGGAAACTTGGCACAAGACATTCCTGGGGATGTACAAAAGCAAACTCAGAAGGGGGCCCTAAAATCGGACCTCATTAATGACGTCATACGCTCCGCCCCTTTTTGCATATGCTTCTTATGTCAAATGGAAATTCCTCAGAAAGCTATCATGTGTGGTATCAAATTAAAGCCTTGATCATAAATGATTGTCTTTGAGAGATACTTTTAATAGGGTATCCTAGCATTTGGGGTCATATAGTCATTAGAGGTCATTTGATATCAAATTTTCACCAAATTGGTATCAATTCCACTACATGGGCGATGCATACATAAGGGCGTACCCGAATTATGTCAACAAATTTGACATTATAAAAAAATAAAAATATTCAAATTGATTTTTTTGTTTCATATCAAAGGTATTATACTATGTCGTTTCATGAACCAATAGGCATATTCAATTTCACAAATAATTAGATTTTGTTGGATATTACAAAAAAGTGACATACTGCGGGCGTACATTCCAAAAATGACACTAACAAGCACCTCGTACTACTTTTTAAAACAGAGATTGCAAATTTGAAAGTTGGTTATAACTTTTTTGATTTGAGACGTTTGTCTTTTTAAGAATCTGTGTTCATTATTAAGAAATGATGACATTTTGTGGTTGAGGATGTACAAATTGAAACATTTCTGCAACGTACGTCCACAATGGTTATCATTGGGAAATTTAACCCTAAGATGACAGCTTTGATTTTTATCTTTATTGTTTTTTTTCTTCAGCTTAATCGGCCTGATGTGTACAGATCTGTTAAGGAAACTGATCAAGTTTTGAAGTTACTAAAACATGAGTAACTCAAAAAGTACACTTTTGTGTGTACGTCCGCAAGGAGGAGGCTTTATGACTTGTCATGCAAACCAAGAATGCGATTGGAATTGAGATTTTCAGGCCTAATACTTCTGTCGAGTCTACTTCAAATACAATTGTCCAAATTCAAAAACCTGAATAATTAGAAATTCTGGGTCCCCAGTCGCAGGATACCTTTCCATGACAAGGCACACAAAGTCCAGAGCAAAAAGTCCTGTGGCGAGTGGCGAGCCACTTGCAGTTCACTAAGCAATAGAGGTAAATTCCTGCAGCCATACTTCAGTGGTTCTCTACTTACCTTTCGATATTTCAGGTAGCAAGGTCTACAATAGCTTTCAGGAGTTAATGAGCTAGCAGGAGCTAGCAGTCCAACCAGAGCCTCTAAGAGCTAGAGCATTTTGATGGACATGCGGGAGAACTTTATCATATCCTTTTTGATAACCCAGAATGTCTCAAAATCCCTCCGACATTTTCATTAAACACTTTAAAGAGACACTGGCACATTTGAAAAATAGTACACCCTCTAGATTCAAAATTGATATTTTTGCATGGTTGTAAAGCTTTCATATACATTAGCCCTCACCTGAAATTATTAAGTCCAAATCAGCACGCTTATGGGCAAACAGAACGACATTAATTCAGCAGACGACGCAGAAATGGTGTGTAACACAAGAAAACACATGCTAGAGTTGATTCTCACGGCATGCACCTTGTTTGACCAGTCTGTGACCTTTGTAGTTTTAATATCAATGAGTCTATGATATCCATGTAGTAGACACATTTGTTGATTAAGTTACGGCACACTTAAAAGTTAGCCTACAAATTCCCTGGATGTCTTTAGCCTGTAATTAATGTCGCTATCTGTTTTGGGGCATGTTATTTTTATGTCTAAAATATTCTTCCAATGGCCTAGACTATCATTTACGTGGAATTGAAATCCATACGGTTCCTGCAGAACCAAGGTGCTAGTGCTTCCAAGCACTCTGTGTATAGAACGAAAGTCTTGGTGATAGGGAGTGCACATCAAGCACTATATGAAATCAAGAAATGATATCACAGTATTGGAAGGTTGAACTCTTTGTCATCATTTTAGTCTTGTTCAAGATGTCCCTTTATGCATTGAAAGTCTGCAACATATTACATTCCTCAAAAGCCCAATACTCTCGTCTTTTCAATTGTATTTCCGAATAACAATGAATGCTGTAGCACTACACCGGTCGGTGGTGAAATAATTTAGACCGCCTTGACCAAAGTTACATCATCTAAAGTCTCCAAATCTAGAAAAAGGATCCATCAAAAGTATTTGTGAGCTGCAAAGCATTCTGTAATTCTGCAATACCGGCTTCTTACAAGACTTGTTTGTCCAAAAAAGATCCACCAAGAATGTTGCCAATCATCTTCCACAGCACAGAGCCATTACTATGTGGAGGCCAAGCAGTGTGTTCTTTATACTGCTGTTGACAGTCACCAAGGAAACTCTCAAAATCTACTCTTTCATTGTTTTTTGTTCAGTTTTGTCTTTTTAAGAAATTTCATTAATTATGTGCAGAGTTTCTGGACGTGATTTTCTACAGTTTTGAACATAGGAAAGAAATGCCTGTGCTTCAAGTATTCTCCTGTTTTTAATGGTGTTATTCTGTGAACTAGTTTGTTGGGTACTCTTGTGGCAGTTTCGATAAAGTGTCAGGTCAAATGGTATTTGGGCTCAATAGGTCACTTCCTGAAATCCTACCCAATATGTGGGTAGCTTGTATATAGAACTCCTGACACCATCCTCATAATGTGGTGTGATCTGGGAAAACCTGTCGCATGTCGCACAGGACAGTTTTGAAAAAATAAAGAAAATACCTTAAAATCTGTTATGTTGTACTTTATTTTTTGTCAGACTGTATAAGGCATAACTTTTGATATGTGTATCATAGAAGAAAGAAGTAAAAAGTTATGAAAACTTTATATTTGAAACTTTGCAATGATAGTCAAAACTCAAAATATAAATATTGCACCATGTGGCAGGTTTTCCCAGATCACATCACATATTTATCCAACATCATTGTGTTCATAAATGCAAATTGTCAGATAATTTTGAACAAATAATACAAGCTTTTTCAGACAGGAACATCCAGTGGATTGACTTTTCTTCTGTTTGACCATCATTTTGTGTACATTTTTTTTTTTTTGTATTTTTACTGTTATTCTATTTTTTACTTGATATAATATTTTTATTTTGATTGAATTAATTTTACCCTAAACTCCATCTGTATCAATATGTTTTGATCTTGGAACTCAAAGCTATTTTAAAAATGTTATTAATTTTTTAAATATTTATTTACTTTAATATTTATTTAAATTCATTTTATTATTTGTTGTTGTGGTTTGAAGGAACAAATTTAAGATGGAATGCCATGCACCATTTGACATGATTATGAAGACATTTTTTAGCTATTTCCCAAGCTCCCTTGTCCCCACTGACCGGACTTGCTGAAAATCGGTAACCATCAACTTGGTACAAACATTAACCATGTATTGACCTATTGTTATAAATCTCTGCAAGCAATACCTCATGCTTTAATACCTAGTATTAAACTTCCACTAAAAACAACAGCTTTTCGCAAAGATGTACCAACAAACCGCAATATATAAACGTTGGGAGATTTATAGTTTTGGTGTTAATATACTGCAAAATTGACTAATAATAATAAATTAAACCAAAATTGACTCTGTGGAGTATGTAGGAATAAGGGGTCAAAGTTTGTACAGGGGTAAACATTAGAATTTTTCGAATAATAAGGTATAGTTCGATAGTATCTGTGATCTATAGGTTTATTACAATAGGCACATAACAGTTCAAGGTCATCCTGGGTAAAATTTGTCCAATTTGCTCCATTATTATGTTTGTAAGGATCCAAGTGTGGGAAAATATTGGAACCAAAACATAATAATGATAAAATTGGATGATTTACGCCCAATATTTATTGGTCTCGCTATGAGTTTTAAAATATTTTTGCAACTCATAGCTCAACCAATAAAATGTGCTCAATCAGTCCAATTTTATACCAAACTGGTTTTAAAATGTGTTCATTTGGTCACACTAGATACTAAATTGTATAGATTCTTTGTTTGACAGTTCAATATAGAATTAGTTATAGTTAGTGACCTCACATAGACCCAGTCATATATACTTGCATAATTGCATTCTAATTATGCAACAAAATATCACATATGATGCAACCAGTACATTTACCTGTAGACGAACAATTTGACATAATTTATAACAAACGGGTAAATCTAAAATTTTATCCCATCGTAACCTTGAACCTATTTTGCCTCATAACAGTTAAAGTACTACTTCTAGATACCTTTTTAATCCTTGAAAGGTGATGAACATACTTTTCGGCACATTTCGACCATATCAATATTTTGACCCTGTATAACTTTCCCCCATACATATTCTACTACTTTGATTTTGGTATAAACTTTTGGTATGTTGTTCTTAAAGGTTTTTCCAATACAATTATGGAGAAATAGATATGTTGCAATTAGTTATAAGGTCATTATTTTTTTCCTAATTTGACTGGCCTATCAATAACCTGAAAATAATCGCAAGTGAATATTAATTGTACAATTTAAATGCAAATTTATACATGAAACCTCAAGTTATGATTACTGTGCGTCACACTAATAATACAAGGGAAGGGGCATGGTTATGGACATTATTATTGCAGTAAAGTAGTGGTGCTTCTCAAATGCAATTTTCTCAACATAACCCATAGTAGTTACCAATGGGATATCACATTTTGATTTTGACATTTTGACACCAAGCCTTAACTACGGTTATCAGCCACAATACTGTCCAATGATATCGTATTTAACCTTTAATGACCCAAACTGACTCTGCTTACCAAATATTCAAATATTTAGATCATTTTAGCACTCTACATGTCTCAAGCTTTAATTTGATACCAAACTTGATATGATTATTGAAAGTATTATTTTAACATTACTACGAAATATGTATAAAAAAGGGGCGTGGCCTATGACGTCACTATTGTGGTCGAATTTTTGGGCACCCCTTCTGAAATTGCTTTACATACCCTAAAGAAGGTTTATGCCAAGTTTCATGCTTTTGTCCAGAAGGCACGATCTTGGTTTTTGTAGAACAGTTATGAATTATTACTCACTAAAGAGTCATATAGGACACATAACTCATTGTGCTTTTTAGTGAACCCCATAGCTCTAACAATAACTAAAATTGGGTACACTAATGATATTTAGATTTGAGCAGTGAAACCAAAAGTTGTTTTGGATGTGACGGATTGTGACTAATGTCACAAAAGTGAACGGCACAAATTAAATAATGATTCCCCAGCCATAAACGATCGTATCTTCCTAATGTGTAGGGAACCATTATAAAGCTCTTCCAATTGGATTTCCAAATTAATATACAAGTGGAATATTTCATTCTGTTACACCCCAAATCTACACTTAAAATTGGTGGAGTGAAACAAGTAAGTGAACGGACAATGAGGGCTCCGCATCCATTTTGCGGTAAAACAAAAACTAGAGTGAGCAATAGCAACAATGTTTTAGTCCAATAATCTTAGGACATACATTATCAATTGACAAGATTTTTTGGTTAACAAGAAATAATGATGTTTGTTTTAAGAAAGCCACTTTAAAATGTGTGTAAATAGGAACGGGACAATGTCACATCCACACTTGAATTTTTGCGTGCATATCATTCTTATACAAGAAACGGATATTTCATTAATTTGATCTTAAAGGAGGAATGGCCCGATTTAAGGATATGAAGAGTTCACTTGATAGATTGGCCTCACCCAAAAACCCCACATGTAAAGTTCGCGCCAGATATTTCAATGCGTGTTCATGTGAGAGCAGAAAACATGATTTCGTAAGCCCCATAGCGTTACTGTGTAAAATTAATATTGCGTCGACCAAAATGAGGCAACTTTTCGCTCATAACTTTCCAAACCAAACTACTTTGGCCCTAAGATTTCACAGGGTAAATGAGAAAAATAGTAGCTTTCTTTCTGATAACAAAATGTTGACCACTCCGGTAAAATCCGGGCTTCTGGGGACGAGGTATAGCGATCGGGCCATGGACCTTTAAGACAACGTGGGACTTATTTCCAACAAACATAAAAGAGAGAATAGGGAAAATGTGGGTGTTGAAGAATGGCGCTTGACAAAAATAACCTTATTTCCAGTTACACCAGAAATGGTCATTCTAGGCATGTTATGATCACAACACCTAAATTGTGACCAGGAGAAAGTTGGTTGAAAGCTATGGGGGGTAGAGCCCATAGGGAGAATGGAAAACCCACCATATGATACTCTAATCCCATAATTTTGAAACATGGAGGAAGGAAAAGAAAAATTCAAAGAGTGGCGCCTAATTGTGAAAAGGGCCCTGGTCTGAAAATGTTGGTTTATACTCAGTTACTTAATATACTACACCTAAAAAGACAAATCTGCTTCATATCAAAACTTTGGAATTGAGCTTTTAGGTAACTATCTTTAGTTCTAAGTTGACATTTTACTTAATACACAAATTTCAAAATCTTTGGGTCCAAAATGAGTGTGAATGTGTGGTTTTCGTTTTTCTTTTTCCTTAAATTTTAAGGACATTTGGGATAAAATAAAAAGCTGATAGAAAAATGTTGTAGTTTACATTAAACATGAAAAGTCAGCAAGAATCTAGTTAAAGATCTTATTCAAAAATCTAAATTCCTATATTTATTATACTTTATCACGCGTTAAAATGTAACATACAATAATTACAGAATAGAAAATCATTGAAAATTACAGAATTGTAGCAGGGATAACATAAAAAAACAAAATATAATACAAATTGCACAAATGCCAGTGAAAGATTGGGGTGAACAAGTGACAAACCATCTCTAGGACCATCCCACCTAGGAGGCCAAAACAAGATAAAGGGGGGGGGGGTTAACAAACCTGCAGATGGAAAAATGACAGAGCCAAGAACAAGTTATTTGTGAGTCAAAATTAAGTGTGAATTTAGATTTATAAAAATCATAGGACCTGAGGTTTAAAAATGAAAAAGAAGTACGGTGGATCAATGACTTAAGTGTGTGTTTAGATGTAGCAGTCCACAGGGAGCTAGCATATTCTAAATCACTCCTAACAAGGGCTGAGTAGAGAGTTAGCTACCACCAGGGTGCAAAATAAGGACTGTGAGCAATGGCGGATCCAGGATTCGAAAAATGTCAAAATTACCGGGGGCTGAAAGGCTGTAACTGGTCCAAAATAGTTCGAAATGGGCTGATTTTGCAAGAATTTGCAGAATTACCGGAAGACGCACGCCCCCTCTTCCCCCTCCCTGGATCCGCGCATGGTGCGGGGCAAGGCAGTTTTTAAAGGGCAAATAAAAAATGCCTTCAAATTGCTAGGGCATGAAGGCAATTCAGTAATTGGAAAAGGGCATCAAGGCAATTTGTCAACATGGGAAGGGCATCAAGGCATTTTTTTTCTGTAAAAAATAAAGCTATAAATTTCAGTACTGCTGCTTTGAATATGGCCCCGTTAAATTATTATTTATTCATATCCGGAGACTTCAAAATTTGATGAGGGAGGGCCTTTGATTTTTAGTGTTTTTAGGGCATCACGGCAATGAGGTACGGCACTGATGGCAATTGCTGTAAGAATTGCTTTTTCGCGGAGACACAAAATTCGGCAGTTGTTGGTCTAGACTTTGAATAGGGCACGACGGTGATCGAATGAAAGGGGCACAGCAGAAGCTGCCTTTGATTTTTGGTGTTTTTAGGGGCATCATGGCAATGGGGTAGGGCACCGATGGCAATTGCCGTCGGTTATTTTGTGTCCTGGCTATCACTAGGTGGTGACCCAGCTTTTGCGATTACCTGGCTTTTGTGATTACCATGGCTTTCTTTCCCAGCTGGGTGACCTCTACATGACCTCTGATATGTTGTGTGCTCAGGTCATTGGTCATTTTGACAAATTTGGTGGTCATAGGCATTTCTATGCAAATTGACCTCTCGATGACCTTTGATGTTTGGGTTACCCTGAAAAAAGTGGACTGTCCTCCCCTATGTTCATGTCAAATATCAGCCCCATTATGTCAAAGCATAACAAAATCCCCTTTGTGTGACGTGTGACATTTGACCTCAGATTTGTTCTGTACTCAGGTAAAGCGGTGCTTTTGACCAAATTTGGTGGTCATAGGCATTTCTATGCAAATTGACCTACAGATGACCAATGACCATTTGGGCCTCTGAAACCTCTTCCCCTACATGGCAAATATCAGCCCCATGTGTCAAAGAATAACAAAATCCCTGTGTGTGACTTTTGAAGTGTGTGACCTTTGACCTCAGATTTGTTCTGTGCTCAGGTCAGTGCTTTGGTTCTTTTGACCATATTTGGTGGTCATAGGGCATTCTATGCAAATTGACCTCTAGATGACCTTTGACCTTTTGGGTCACTGTGAAACCCTGATAACAAATGTCAGACAGTCCTCCCCTACCTGCATGAAAAATATTGGCCCCATATGTCAAAGCATAACAAAATGCATAGCCAGGCAGAGCATTTCTAAGAAAACTGACCTATCGACAGCGTTATAGGCAGGGGTGAAGGGCAGGTTAAATTGCCACCCCAGAGAACTTTGAGCAGGAAGAAAAACGTGGAAATCGTAATAAATCTGCCTCGGATCACCTCCAACTGGAAAAATCTGCCTCAAAATCACCTCCAACCAGGCAAATCTGCCTCATAACTGGGAATTTTCCCCTTTTACAGTTCCCCCAAATGCCCATCTCTAAATGACCTTTAACCTCTTGGGTCACTCTGAAACCCTAAAAAGAAATGTCAGACTGTCCTTCCCTACCTTTTGATCAAAGAATAACAAAATGCTAGGCCGGAACGACCGACGGACAGATCTCATTTTTTAGTAGTATAGATATCGGGCGCATCATACCCAATTGTACATTTGCCTATTTTTATTGCATTTGCTAAAAAAATTACTAGTGTATTCGTTCCAGGTAAGTTACAAGAAGACTTCAACACTAAGATCCCTGATGGAATTGATTCTGTCAAAACAATACCATTTATTTTTAATCACATCTCAAAATCTTCCTGGACATGTAATTGAAATAATCCAACATTTTGATGGATGAAAATTCAAATCCCATGTAATACTCCAATCAAAAAGAACATCAATATCATCCTTGGGGTATTGGCAGTCAGAGAGTCAAAATCAATTGCAGAATGCTGGGCAGAACTGAACGTGTCGTTGATGTACAAAAGGAACAACAGAGGACCTAAAATGGAGCCCTGTGGTACTCTTGACAACACTGGAAACCAGTCAGAAAAAGTACCTTTAACAACAACACGTTTCAAATTGGACAAATGTAATCTGAACCAAACAAGGTGGTTGGAGTGGATACCAAATGATTTTATTTCAATTGTGAGCAAGCAAGGTATGAGAAACCCTGTCAAAGGCTTTGGAAAAGTCAAGGTATATCATGTCGACTTGCCCAGCTCTGTCCATTTGAGTACTTATGTCATGAAAAATGGAAATGAGTGGTAGCTGAAAGCCCTTCAACAAAACTATGTTGAAGACGATACAACTGGTCCTTAATATAAGGGGAAAGAACATTAAGAATAGCTCCTTCCATGATTTTTGTTGCAAATACATTAAAGTGAAATTGGTCTGTAATTCTCGTTTTGCTTAACACCTTTTTTAAACAGTAACTACATTAGCCCCTGTACTATTGGGATATTAAAATAAAGAATAAGGGTGAAACAACCTGGGAAGCACATTCCTTGAGGACTTTTGGAGAGATGCCATCAGGACCAATTACTTCTGAAATGTCAAGATTCTTTAATATTTCAAAAACATCAGAGTCACAAAAATGGATATTACCCAACATCTCAAATGATGGAATGTCAGAAGTTGAGAAAATGTTTTTGCTGGGTACTAAACCATGTAAACACTGAAAAATAAGCGTTGAACAAACCACCAATATCTTTAGGTTCACTAGCAATTCACGTGGACCAAAATGACACAGCCGCTGCGAAAACCTAACAACATGTTTGATGTGTTAAACTTGGTCTACTCAAATGGAATTGCATTTGATGAAGGAAACGAAACGTTTTAGACTAGATGTCATATTGACAGATTTTTATTTTGTGTCACGAACAAAACATACTATCATTATAGGGAACCCCATAATTATGCATATTAAAATGAACTTATTATAATTTGAAGATCAAACAACACTTGATCTTCAAATATATGTGTGTGTGTGTGTGTGTGTGTGCGCAGACTGTGAAAGTTTCAGCCTTATCTATATACTTAACGTTTGAAAAGTTTAGAACGATTGATGCTACTATTTCGCCTTATAAGTACACATTCAGATTAAGAAGACGCAAGCATGCGCATGATTGAAATTAAAACTGAGAAAAAGGTAAACGTTCCCCATTATAGACCTAAGTTAACTTGTTTGATCAAAAGCTGACCCATACTTCCCAACATTCAAAATCAAGGTAAGATAATGCTCACATTTGAAGAGTATGCCATCTGGTAAAGTATTTCCAACTTCCGCACAACATAGGAGGTGAATATATCCGATATGGTGTACCACATAGTTTCACATATCCCTTTAACATTGGAGTGTTCCTCCATTAATGATGGCGCACAAAGAGTACAAATGGCAATTTGGTGCGTGTAGTTAAGTCCTAAGCCTGTGCGTACCGTGTTAGAAAGATGTTAGAAAACATGTCCAAATTCATGCACGAAACCCGCCAAGTTTACGGCAACAGGGCAAATCTAACATTGGGTGAAGTGGCGAAAGATGGAGACGGAAACTGCTGAACTTAAGATTTACTACTCCTTAGACATTTCATTTGTAAATCTTATTTTGCTGTGTATAAAAATTGTAAAAATAGACAAGTGATTATATACATATCTTCCTTACGAGATTCAATTGCCCTTTCACACTTTATTTTTAATTGGTCATTCAAATAAGAAACATATTTCTACTACCTATTTGATTTTTACTGATCTTGGGAATATTTTTTGTATCCCAACCTTTGTATGTCCTGGCATAAGAGTCGAGACCAATGTTTACCATTTTTTACAAAAGTCCAATTCTGTTTTGTGTTCCATTTTTTACAAAAAAAAATTCACCTGATTTTTTTCTGTTAACATGAAAATCAATGAAAAAATGACCATATCAGTTCTAACGTTACCTGTGGAGAGATTTCATTCATTGAGTCATGTAGTTTTCACAAAAGTTGGCCTTCCATTCCACGCCCACTCGTCGGTGTTCCAAATATCTCAAATACAACAGACAATGTGACAGACACACGGCATGTGAAAGGTGATAAAGTAATCATGTCACAACTCTATTTTGTAATTGCCAAACGAGGTCACTTTTTCACTTATACAAGTTTTGAGACAGACTGTAATACCCTGCTGTAATCGAAGCAAGTGTTTACATGCATCGTTGAATGCTCTCGTTTCATTTAGACCATCCACTTTGATTTTCAATGCAACATTTTCAGCTTTCAGTAATCATGTGTGGCACTGTCAAGTCAAAGATGTCTCTACTTGACGTTCAACGTGTGTGCGCTAGTTTTCATATCTTTTCACCAGTGGCGTAACAGTGGGGGGGTTCAGAGGGGTCGCAAGCCCCCAACGGACCATTGCCCCCCCCCCCCCCCCCCCCGCCGCCAAATGAACTGGACCTTTTGTACATGTCTATGGAGAGTGACCCAATTAAGCCCCCTCAAAAAATGCCTTGGCACCCCTTCTGGCTTCTGCCCCCCCCCCGCTCCCCTTTGCAAAGGTCCTGGTTTACAACCACTTCCTTTTCACATTCCTTTTATTAGTGATTACTTGATAAGTTTTTGATCCCAAAACAAATGAGGAGTTTTCATTTTTAAAGGGGCGTGTTCCGATCGTCTTGGACCCCTGATTTACCCTTATTAGTAATCGATTTGATATCAGATAAAAGGAAAATGCCGTATTTTTTCTCATTGTCGTCTGAAATTTGAGCCCTCGAATCCATTTCAATCCTAACATATAAACACAGAAACCACCTCATTTTTCAAGTGGTTTAACCAACCCACTTTAATATCATCAGTATTGAATAGGGCTTTGCAACATGCATTATTTTGCGTCTACCATCAAAACCGCAAGTTTGCATATTTCCCACGGTACTTGATGGGGTGTATGGCAGTGCCAGGCTCTCCATATCAATAGAGAACACAATACACAAAATCGAACAACCCACCTTTAATTGTTTCCTGGACATTTGCTAGCTACTATTATTTCATGTAGCTTGTCATATAGTAAATGCTGGGGTATACAGTTTTGCATACACTATCTGTTTTCTTTTCTTCCTTTTCTCTCATTTTTCAGTTAAATAAATTTTGGAAATTCTACAGACTTATCCTTCACGTGTAACCCTTTTAAGCTATATTCCTGCAATTTTTAAATATTTTGGACTCTTTCGAGTAATCACTTATAGTGTTTTACAGAGACACTGGTTTACATTTGAAAAATAGTGTGCCCTAAAGATTTTTTCAAATCGATATTTTTGCATGGTTGTAAAGTTTTAAATACAAAACCAGGGGCGGTTGCCAGGGGGAGGGGGGCGGCCGCCTCCCCCCCCCCCCCCTCCGAGCTTTTTTAAAGTATTTAGGAAAAATTTGGTTTTTTGCTGCTCGAAAATTGTGGTTTTTAACCAAAATGAGTTCATGTTGTACTGAAATATTTTGCCCCCCCCCCAAGTGAGTTTTTGCCCCTCCTATTATTTTAACCACCCCTGGTGCCGCCAGGGCCCCTGTCAAAAGCCCTCACCCGAATTGATTAAAACCCAAATCGCTTCCTATGGGTAAACGATACAAATTTATAATTAAACCGTCGCCGACGACATCAATTCAGAGCAGGGACGACGAAAATGGCGTTTAAACCACGCCTTATGCATTTTTCCCACGCTATACACACTGTTTGACTGTCTATACCTTTGGTGATTTTAATATCCTTGAGTACGAGTCAAAATATTCATGTAATATACACATTTGATTAAAGTTTTATGGCAAACTTAAGTTGGCTACAAATTACTTGGATGTCCTTTATCCTTAATATCAATGTCACATCTGTTTGTGTATGTTATTTTTAGGGTAAAATATATCTCTGTTCTTCCAATGGCCTAGACTATCATTTTAGAGCAAATTGAGAAATTCATATTTTGCTAAAATGTGGATATAACATGCCAGTGCCGCTTTAAGTGTTTTAATAAACATATACACATTTAGTATGTAT
>JAMKCH010008861.1:0-78153 GCA_023653785.1 Ophioderma brevispina
GGTGCAACGCAATAATACGTGTGTATTGATTTTACACAGAGGTTTTCCGACTGAATGAGCGAGAAAGCCTACTTGCAATATTGATTGTGGTACACGTGTTCGTGTCCCAGTACACTGCAATGCGTCACCTCCATCCACTAGGCCTGCAAAAATGTGTTTAGGTATTCAATATATCAAATTTCTAAACATAGGTGTCACATGCCGCGCCTACACACCTCCCCTCAAATGCTTATACATGTTTAAATTTTAGACATGTTTAGATATTAGGCGTTTACATAATACATATGTTTACACAATCGTTTAGATATTTCGAAATGTTAAAAAACATGGAGCAAATAGTGTTAGAAAGGTTTTTTTAAATATATTATCACTGTTTCTACATTGTATAATGGGAGTGTCCGCTCCAGCCCGTAAACATATTATAGGTCTATACTTGACATGCTCATTTCAACATGCATGTGACATGTAGCAATACCTTTCAACATAATGTTGTAATAACGTTCGACATGCTTATAGTATATTAGCCTATGTCGCAATATTTGTATTGGGGCTTCCATGGTACCGGTAAGTATTTTTAGGGCCACTGTCCTCTAAAATCAAAACCCCGTATCGAAATCATACACAATATAGGCCTACATTCACACATACACGAACGCATGCATAAACACTCCACAGCGGCGCCCTGTGCACTTGCGGTATAAGAATTAATTATTATTATTAAATATTATTATATATTATTATTGTTATTATTATCAAATAGTATTATTTAAAATTAGTATAATTATTATTATTACCTGCGCAAAAGGTGCTGGCATAGTCTCTTTCTAAACTTCGTTTAGGCGAGAAAAAAATGACTCGTCACTTGAAATGGCATTTCATGACGAAAGAGAGTGCCAGAGTGAAAATGCGATCCATATTGCTTGGTAGCTTTTGGTTATTCAAATACAATGCTATTTGTTTCTTTTTCTTTTTATGGGACATTGGCTGACAGTCAGAGAGATATTAAGGGTCTTTGGGTGAATTAAGCACTGCAGTTGTAAAATTTTGGGTCTTTGGTGAGAGCGACGCTGAAAAATGGCCTGACGTAACAGCCTTACATGTCGTCTTTACGCACTTAAAAAAAATTAAGAAACGCGGTGCAAAGTAGCGCATGTCAAACATCTAAACACTCCGGTATCAAATGCCCAACGTCAAATATCTAAACATGTTTAGATTTCAATGTTGTTTAGATATTACATGTTTAGACATAAATTGTTTAAATATTTAAAAATATTTATAGGGCAAATAGTGTTTAGAAAGATGTCTAATGACTATTTTTACAGTGCGAAATCGTTGTGAACCTCACCGTAAACATTTTCTTATCCCACCCACTAAATAAATAAATAAATAACCGAAGGTACCTGGGTCGGGTGAAAATGCTACGATTTTGTCACCCATATATTGTGTTTGATAATTTAAGCATAACATTCATTTCTTTGGTATTGGTGATAAAGAGAAATATAATGTCTTTGGATGAAAGTTCATGCATTTGTAAAATATACAACTGGTATCCCCTCCACGGTAAACATAATACTTGGCATACCCACTCCACTCTGTACCCTTTCAACATGCAATAGTATGTAGCATTACCTTTCAACAATATGTTGCAATAACTTTCAACATGCTTAGAGGATGCTACTTTATGTTGTAATATTTGTATTGGGACTTCTATTTCCATGGTACCGGTAGGTAATTTTAGGCCATGTCTACCTCTAAAATGAAAACCCAAGATCAAATAACGGGGATTTTAGCACCCGATTGTAAAAAATACAGAAAATTCTAGATACACGTGTCAAAATAATATTAGTTTTTTAGGGGATTTCCTCGTCCCTGGGATATTTTTTGTTTTTTTAGGGGATTTCCTCAGCCCTGGGATCTACTTTGTGTATTACAATAACTCTCACACTTTGTCATTGGTCAAATGCGTAGAATCAGTGCAGTGAAAGAGTTTGTCACTAGAATATTTGACAAACTCCTGGAGACGCAACGTAACCTATGTTTGTTATGATCATGCAATGTGCTTTCCCAATATGACTCATGTTGGAAATCATATCCGCTCGAAGTATAAAACCTACTTGCCTTATGGCTCGGCTGCATTGACATTCTTGTCTACCTTAGCAACAGTCCTAAAATGATTGAACTTCAAGGACACCATACTAATTTGCCACGCTGGTAAACTGAGTTTGAAAGAGAGTATTGAGCATTTGAGGATGGAAAAGTCACTAATCACTGAGATATTTCGGCCGCTATTAGAAGGACATCTGATGCAACCCACCAATGTAGCAGTTCTTCTGATGCAGGCCGACATTCTTAAACTAGGTAAGAATAGGCCTTTATGACTTAATTTCAAAGTTGAGTTGAATCTCAATAAAATGCAATTGTTTTAACAGTAAACCAAAATGTTGAAATAACGGTAATTAAAAAAATAAATTACTTTCATTTATACATAGTGAATAAAAAAAGTGTGCATGAAAAACACATAATTTAACCCTGACCTGTTTACGCAACTGTGATGCAGTTGATGTTTTCATGATTTGCATATTTTCGACTTTCTATGCTGATTTTTTTTTTAAATGGTGAAGAAATGGGGTAGATATGCAAGATTTTCGCGGCTGATCCATTTTACCCCATTCCAATGGGATTTACACAGTTAAGCTGGGTTTTCAGTTGTATTATTTTGTCTGAATATGCTGACAGAAAAATGGATCAGCCACGAAAATCTTTCATATCTACCTCATTTCTTCACCAAATTCCTTCATTTTTGTAGCATAGAAAGTCAACAATATGCAGATCAGGAAAACATCAACTGTGTCACAGTTGAGTAAAACAGGTCAGGGTCAAATTGTGCGTTTTTTCATGCACTATTTTTTGTATTCACTCTGTATATTAAGCTATCATTCATTCATTCATTTATTCATTCATTCATTCAAATTCATCTTTTCGTTATTAACTTACTAATAAAATAGGTTTATTCAAAATGTTTAGCTTGTTTATACCCTAAAAACAGTGATTAGAAATTAAACACATTTCTAAACATCTTTTGCACCACATTTTGAACACTCTGAAATGTATGTTTAATATCTAACTATACCTTATATCAAAATGTTTAAAATCTAAACATGTTTAGGACATTTGACAGGTGTTTATGCATGCGACGCCAAGTGTTTAAGATTTGACATGTTTAATACCATAACACTAATTTGCATCACGTTTCTAAACACTGTTTTTACAGTGCACTCTTATTATTGTAAACCAAACCTTCATTTCTATTGCTCTGACGATAAAATGCTATGACCAATTTCCATAAACGCGAAGTTAGTGAATACAACTATTAATTAACCATGTTTTAGGTCTCCACGACATATGCATATTAAGTACCTCATTTACATATTTCTAATTGGTAATCTGTAGAAGCAGGCAATTACCAATTTTCATGAAACCAGGTATTATAGTGGTGGAGACATGTACAAATAAGAAATCACTGTAAATTTACAAGACTGACGACAAATTACCGTAATAATTTCACAGACATTTCTTTATTTTGAACGCATCGGTGGTGGGTCTCACGCCTGGATGGCGAGAGGACCGGTGTGAAAGTAATCATAGTCCGTCAGGTATCATAGTCCGGGCTCCATAGACGACAACGGAATAAAGCATGAAACTAATGTTGCGTGAAGAGTCAACTGAATCGATTGCCCTATTGTTCACCATTGTTCCCGGACTGTGAGCCCGGAGGACTATATCTCCTGCCACACCGGGTTCGAGACCGTGTATTTTTCGTCTTTATTTAATTCAATTTTCACCAGTTTCTCCGAGCCTCTATGTAAAATTTTGAATTTGAAATAGACATTATTGCAGAATATTTTCAGCATAAAAATATGCACTGAACAAAGAGTACAATAATACTTTGCAGTAAACGATGGCAGAATAACACCAGAAATATTATTAAACATGATTTTACACTGTTTATACATGACGGTAATTTACTTACAGCCTGGATGCATCCTGGAATTGACTGCCAGTAAATTACCGTAATTTTAAGGATTTGTAAAAACATTCTATAAAATTATACTTCGTAATATTTTTTCATGTTTCCAGTGTATTTTCAGGTTTTCAAATCGGCAAAAAATGGCCATCCGGAAAGAAAATGCAACAATCTGTATAATAAATTGCAAACTTTTGTAAATGTAAATTTACGAAGATTTCTTATGTGTGTGCGTACTATTTATCTATGTTAAGGGACAAATTGCATTTGGTATAATTGTCTTTGGTAAAAAAATCAGGGTTCACCAGAGCTGTGTATGGTAATTGTTTCCTAAAATAACTAGAAAAGTTTCCGATGGTTTGTCAAAATACTTCCTGCTTACATGTGCATCATGGTCCGATCGCTAACAGCCTCATCCCCAGAACCCCAGATTATAATTACTGTACACGCTGATATGTGGATGAACTAAAATAGGCCCGGATTCCGTTTCCCTGTAAAAATGAATGGTAGGGTACATGGTTCGGAAAATGATCTCATGCTACAAATACCCACTTTTTGGTTCTAAATAATGAATCTGGTCCAAACAACTATTATAGTTATTTTTTTAGTACACAACGTGCGAGAAGAAACAAAAACAAAATGACCCCTTTTCCCCAGCATGGAAATTAATGTTTCCGAACCGATCAATATTTTTTTTTCAAATTTTCTTTCATTGGGTACTCCCATGCAAATGAGCTTTGAGCTCTGTGTGATTATTTTAGTAATTTTATCCATTATTTAACATTTTAGTCACATGTGTTATATATTTTTACACAAATTGCCATATATAGGGGTTTTTGGTGATGCTCAACTCAAATATAGATGTTACTTAGCTTGAAATGATCAGAAAGTCGTAAACAACAATGGAATGTTTGGCGCCCTCTATGGTCCAAAGTGTTGCCTTCTAGGTATAATAGCCGGTAAGGGAGTACCTGTGAAGGTACTCCCGTGGAGTAGCTGCAGAGGTACTCCATTACTGGTGGCTAACATGGGTACCTGGCAGCACCTAGCAGGCAATTGCAGAGTATACTATAGGATTGGTACTGCTTAGTAACCATCAGCTCTGCTTATCCAACCAGTGACTTGTGTACTTCGCAAGTACTTAGTTGTAGGTAACTAGCATCAATAAATGGCATCAAGGGGGTACCCTGGAGTAGAGCTAATAAGTACGTTGGCGTAGCCTAGCTATGGGTTACAAATACAAACCGTGAGTAAGGAATCTTGCCTGTGTATGTGTTATCAACATAGAGCTTGTTTTCTTAGCTTAATAATCTGTTCCAAACGATAGTAGGGGGGTTATAAATGAGAAATCCGATTCTCAGTTTGGGGAAAAGGTTTGAAGATTTTTTTCTATATTTTGAAGGGTTCTGAATCAAACTTTTGAGGTCCACATCTGGGAATGTGGGGACCTTTGGAGATAGAGGGTAAAAAAAATTAGTACGGATATAAATTTGAAATGAAGTCCAAATGTGTTCAATATGCACTCAATTATTTGTCCTATTATAAGGATTAAAAAATAAGAAAACTGTGAATATATATAGTTTTCAGGGCCCATGTGTACAAGAAAAGGCTCCCGTGGGCTTTTCGTGTTCATTTTCTTCTATTTCGGTTCTGTTGGATTCCAGCAACTTAATCAAAAATCCATGATGCAAATGTTTCTGAACATTGTAATATATATTTACCTTATGAATATACGTTATATTCATTTACCATCAAATATCATACAGGTGCCAAATAAATCGTGGATCTGCTTCTTTTAAACCATTTTGTTTGATAAATTTTTGACGCCTTCAAAGATAAAACCATCAAATTACCATATGTCTATACTGATTATACCATCCATGAAATGCGTATATTAAAGTGGATAATCTTTAATCATAAGCACTCATGTATGTTCTACATATCTGTTTTGTTAACATGCGAAAATTTTAATTTTTTACTTTTCTTGTTTTGTAATTATAATTTTAATACCATGTCCTGTTTGTATTAGCAATGTCCATCCAGGAAATTATTATAAGTATAAGTAAAGCATGTGACATGTTTTAGTCATTTGATATTCTATTTCTATACTTTATTTGATTCACGCATAATTCCACGATGTTTGGTCCATGATTAAAATATATGGCAAGTTGTAGGGTGAAAGGATTTAAAACGGAAGTATCTCCCATTATTTTTCATTGTCTTTGTATGTTACAGCCTGACTCAGAGATTTTCTGATATATTTTGTTTTATAATATAATTACAAATTGCAACTAGAACTCAATATATCCCCTAAAATTCTCAATCCAAAGTTTCGATGAATCGCATTTTTCCGTTTTGATGCAGCAAACATTATAAGTGTAGTATAACAGTGGCCATGGGATACTGTGTAAATAAAAATTCCGGGATCCGGAAATTTTTAAACAAGATTTGATTTTCTATATGAGTACTTTTCGATTTGAGCGTATCTATTTCACACAGTGATTATTCTAACTGGACAGCAAAACCACACGACTTGTTTGAAAATTGAGGGCGCTCTCATCGGGAAATCACTGAATCAGCCTAATGTATGTCATACCCATATCTTAAATATTTTAAAGTGCGCTATTATCATGCATGATTATTGCTCGTAATAAAACATGTATGGGAATTCATTTTGAATGAACTTTGAAAGGGTGCGACCCATAATGGGTTTGGTTGCCTTCTTGGATAGAAGGATAACATTAAAAACATGCTGATAGAGTTTACAATATCCTGAAAAATTGTGGTTTCTCTTTAACACAATATTATATTAATTTTGGTCATATGCAGACTTTATCCATAATTTTGGGTCATTTTGGTGGACAATTTTGGAGACATTTTGGCCCCATCCTGGACCTGAAGAAAGATAATAGTACAAATACGCTTGACAAGTTGGTAAGAGTTTTTGACGGCCCTAGAAAACATGTACTTGGTGTTTTTTAAACCTTTTCCCCTAACTTCCATATTCGACCGCTGGTTGACCCTCTGACCAAAATGGTGACCTCCAAATGATGTGGCTGGGCATTGGTCCCGGGTATTGGTTCAGTACATGATTTGTGGAACATCATTTACTTGGGAAATAAGAATTTATTTTTCTCGATGACTACCCCTTTAATCGGGTAATAAACACAACGAAGTTGTTGGAAGTAACATTAATGTTTGGATATAGGTTATGGGCGGAAAATATGGAAAACGCCCAAAGAAAGGAAAAAAGAAAAAGAAAGGTTTGAGTAATCTGTTTTAATTGCCTTATTCATTTTGATATTCATTCATATGTTAATTAATCTATATAAATAAATTTTATATATATGGCCTACCTAATTCGAACCCGGAACACTCTGATTATGAAACAAAGACTTAACAACATATACACAACTTATAGGGGAATATTATGAGAACATTTTATTTTTCTTTCAAATGAAGTAAGTGCGAATTACAAAATGAACAAATATCAAACAATAGCATGAAAGGACTGCTACAAAAGGTTTTGAACTATCAATTTGATGAAGTGAAAGTAAGATACTAAATATGTTTGTTGTTGTCCTCTTGGTTTTAAATTTGTCTTGTTGTTATAACTTTGAATTATTAAAAGGCTTGTTCCGATAGTCTTGGGGACCCCTTGGGCCTATTACCATTATTTTTATTATCAGATGAAAGGTGTATTTTATGTCCTGAAATTCAGATTTCGATCAGTAGCTCCTATTTCAATGAAAATAAAAAAAACATTTGATAGTAGATTAACATTCTTAATTCTTTTAAAGGTGTTGGAATGGACATGAAGGCTTCATGAGACAATTTAACCTGTGCCACTAATTACAAATTCCAAAAATCATTCAGGTAGACTGTGGATACACCGACGCCCAAATGGAGAACTTGTCGAGGTGGACTATATTCTGGTCAAAAGAAGTGGGATAACAGCCTAAGAACTCAAGAGCTAAACACTTTGAAGCTTGTTAAGTCCGATCACAGAATTGTCTCTTGCAGGAGCCAGCTAAGTTATCGTCAGAGGTAAACCACATCCGAGATCCCATGCAACCAATAGGGACTGGCGGAGGTTTTAGTGGGGGATACAAGCTTTGTGAGCAGTAGACTGTAGCTACTAAAAACAGGTTCAACACTCTGTGATGAGCTTTAAGACAAGAACTCCAGCGCAGTAGTATAATGTCATCACTTCAGCCAAACAAGAAATGCATTGGAGATGACTACTAGAGAAAGAAGGAAGACTACTGCCTTTGCCTCAAAGTGACCCCAAAGTCAGCAAAGCCAGAGAAAAAAATGAAGTCTGCAGACCAAAGAATGCACCATATTAAATCCACCAGAAGCTCCACACAGAACCATGATGCTGCTAAGGATGCACTTGATGACGCTTTACAATGTGGCTTGAGGAGCATGTTAAGTCAAAGGCTGAAGGACTTGGTTTTTTAACGCCCTATCTGGAAAACAAGCATGCTGCGCCCCTGGGAGGCATTGAGGGAGCTGACCATAAGCAAGGGCTACCCACCTATAAGAATCAAAGGGTGGAAACCAACGGAAGACGCCTCTGACACATGGTTTAGCACTTTAGTTTTCTACTTGGCAAGCCAGTTCAGCATAACACTAACCTTGATTAATCTTTCTTCAATCACAGGATGCATTTGACACCCTTCCCATCCAGACTGGACCTTTCACTATGGAGGAGCTTCAGATCTGTCTGAAGAAACTGAAGAACACCAAGACACATGGCCCCGACAAAAAGCCTGCAGTAGTCTGGAAGGAATCCATTATTCCATATCAACTGTTAGAAATTTGTAATAACACCTACATGAAACAAACCAGCTGCCTTTTCAACACATTCATCTTTCCTCTACCAAAGAAAGGCGACCTCAAACAACCCCAAAAACTACAGAGGAATTACATCTGTCACCGATGGCCCTCTAAAGATCTTACAACTCCATTGTGCTTTTCAACAGAATCACTCCTCACATAGATTACATTCTCAGACGGAACAGAACGGCCACGTTTTTCGCAAAGGCAGATAAACACTACCTCAGATACTTGCCCTCAGAAGGATCATGATAGAAGAGTTGAGAATTCCAAGAGAAAAGCGTACATTGTGTTCGTAGATTTTCCAAGGCTGTTGACAGTGTTTAACAGGGATTGTAATGCTGCATATTCTCGCACTACGGGTTGTGTCCCAGATGAGACTGTCAAGGCATGCCATCATGTATGATAACCCAGATAGCTTTGTGCAGGACCATGGAATGGGGCCCACAAGGAGTCCTAACAAACACTGGAGAATCCTCCAGGAGATACTCTTGTTCCCTATCTCATTGTAGTCGTGGTGATACATCCTCAGGCAGAGTCTTGACATCTGAACGACAAAGGACTTACCATCAAACACCCAAGCGTTCCAGACGTTACATGGGTGTCAGCATCTCACAGACCTTGACTACGCAGATGATCTAGCTCTAACAAGCTGATCTGATATGTGGGGCACAAGATCTACAAAATCACTTGAGAATGATGCAGACAAAGTCGGCCCTACATCTAAATGCCAGAAGCACTGAATATAGACTGTCAATTGAGGACGACGATCATCAACCTATCGGCACAGCAGATGGTAGCCAACTCAAAAGGGTCAAGGACTTCAAATACCTAGGGTCCTGTGTTGCCGACAGTAAGAAAGATTTCCTGTCACGCAAAAGGACAAGTTGGAATGCCTGCAATAAACACACACTTATGGCAATCTGGTTATCTCCAATTCAACCAAGCTGATGGAAATTTTTAGAGCGTGTTAGAGAGTATCCGTTATATGGATCATGAGGACCTGGGACCCTGCGAAGCGTTACAGGATAGACTGGGGGCACCTAAACCAAGCTTCTTATGCGAGTACAAAAACATATCCTGGGTGAGCACAAGACCAAAGCACAGATATATTGGAGATATCCCTCCATTTCATCTTCTGTTGCCCCAACGCCGTGCACGATTGCCGGTCACTGTCATCGTTGCGAGTGACCAAGTAGTCTCAGACGTTCACATGTTGGAAGTTACCATGCAAAACAGGGTCGGTCGCCCCTTTAAATACATTGATGTGATTTGATCGAGACATCAGAAGGATCCATTGGACATCCCAACCTAATGAAAAAAAGGGACATTTGGCGCTCCTACATGGTGAACCGCATCTCGGCGCGCTCCGTTAGATCGTAGATAGATAGATAGATAGCTTGTCAAGATTTTGTTATAGGTTCTCTACTTGATAGAGGCGCCTAAAACTGTAAACACTGACCATCAATTACCGTTGGAAACAACTTGCGGTTTTGAGGCTAGACGGGATCTTGCTAGTGCAACGGCCCTATCACTACTGTGCTAATATTGAGTGAACCACTAAAACTGTTAGTTTAGTTTTTATCTTGTATCTGCGAAAGAAAGGATTTGGAAAGCTGAAATTTCAGGACAAAAATGAGAAAAAAATAGGCCTTCATCTGATATCACAATTGATACTACTTCCGGGTAAATCAGGGTCTCAAAAGCGATCCGAACAAGGCCCTTTAATAATGTCATACTCATTTTTGGCCAACTCGAATAATTTACCTCCCCCCTCCTTTAACTGTGAGCCATTATATTTAAAGCCACTCCTTCAAATGAATGGCAACCTCCACAATAAATGCTGTGTTTCTTCTGTCAAATATTTCAGATGATCTGTAGATAGGATGGAAATTACAAATGCCTCAAAAAGATGCCATTTAAAGAGGAAAGAACAACAGTTTGACTAGACAAAATGCACCCTTGTACAACAGCCGATGTGTATCGCACCTTTCGTTGATTCTTAACGAATTCAGGTGGTAAGCGATATATGTAATCACGGACGGGTTAGCAAACTTCTAACGGATAGATAACGAAGGGGAAGCAATAACAGCACATTTTTGGCAAGGAGCGTCCCCCTTATTTTCAAAAATTTTAGGGTTTTTTTTTTTTGCCACAGTTGCATTGGATACCTTTGAATGGTTAAGCATCTAACGTCTAATGTGTCGCATAAGAAGAAATTTCCGTAATTAGAAAATTAACTATGGTGTGTTCCCAGTTAGTTAAAACATTTCAATTATATTTATTAATCTCGTTAAGGTTTTTCGGCCAAGACAACGGAAAATGTCGGTTGTTTAAAACGATTTGTCTTTGGTCAATTATATTAAACATTTGTAATAAAAATTAACATATTTTCAGACGTTTCGTCCAAAATCAATTTATTGGTCGCAACAATGGCCCTTATCTGAAGTTACCAAAGCAAATTTCGTCTTTGGTCATTTAATTTCACATTTAGTTAAGTATATTTCGTCTCGTGTGGTTGGTATGTAAGGCCATGGCTAAGAGTAAGCCTTAACATCAGCAAAATGATCATAATCGACCTATCTACATACCTTTCTTTTGGTTTTCTTGGGAGGAAAAACAACTTAACGAGATATGAAATATAACGCAAAATGTTTTTTAAAACTAACTGGGAAAAACTATAGGACCAGTATAGCATGTCTGTAAACATGTTAGGGTCTGTTATCTTGAAATAGGTCGGCCGACTGTTACACATGGGCAATTGTATGTGTTAGACGTCTTAATATAGGTTTTCCCGTTCGGTTTCGCACAATGTTCATCCGAATCAACAATGCTTAGTGCAAATTCGTCCACAAAATCGAAAATGGACCTTTGCAAACTCGATTTCGTCTTCGGACATTCCAAATAGTCGATGATCCAATGATTTCAATCTATGGTCATTCAGTTTCGTACCGTGTTTCGGAAAATTAGTCCGACCTTCAAAACGGGCGATTATAATGGGTAGTTGGATTACGTCTATGGTCATTTGGTGTAAACACTTGGTCGTTTAAATTCGTCAGGTGTTTTCAGGCAAAAAACCAAATTATATTTTTGTTACAACTTGATGCACAAAAATCAAGCCAGTTTGTGTTTAGCCAAATATTGGCATGCTTTCAACTTAAATTTAAAACAGTAAAAGCTTGTTTTATCATTTGACATGAGCTAACATTAAAAAAGGCATTATCTAATTTTGAGGCCAACTCGAATAATTTACCTCCCCCCCCTTTAACTGTGAGCCATTATATTTAAATTGCCACTCCTCTCAAATGAATGGCTAACCTCCACAATAAATTCTGTGTTTCTTATGTAATATTTCAGATGGTCTGGTGGAAATTAAAATGCTCAAAAAGATGGCCATAAAGCAGGAACAACCGTTTTTGTTAATAGACAAACTGCAACCTTGTACAAAGCAGAAGTGTATCCGCACTTTCGTGATTCTAAAGAATCAGGTAAGCCGATATGTAATCAACGGACGGGGTTATCAACTTCTAACGGATAGATCACGAAGGGGAAGACAATTAACAGCACCATTTTGTGCAAGAGCGTCCCCCTTATTTTCAAAAAAAAATTTCGGGTTTGTTTTTTTGCCACAGTTGCATTGGATCCCTTGAATGTAAAGCTCTAACTTCTCTATGTGTCGATAAGAAGAAATCCGTAATTGGAATAAATACTATAGGTTTTCCCAGATAGTTTAAAACATTTCCATTATATTTCATATCTCGTTAAGTTGTTTTTCGTCCAAGACACGGCAATGTGCGTTGTTTTTTAAAACGATTTTGTTCTTTGGTCAATTATATTAACATTTGATCATAAAATTAACTTATTTTCATACATTTCGTCAAAATCAATTTCAATTTGGAGCCACACATGCCCATCATTGAATGTACAAAGCAATTTAGTCTTGGTCTTTTATTTCACATTTAGTTCATATATTCGTCTCGTTGGGTATGTATAGGCAATGGCTAAGAGTTAAGCTATAACATCAGAAAAATTGAGAAATCGACCTATCTACATTACCTTTCTTTTTTGTTTATTGAGACGAAAACAACTTAACGAGATAGACATATAACGAAAAATGTTTTAAAACTAAATGGGAAAAACTATCGACCGTTAATAGAATGTCTGTAAACATGTTGGGTCTGGTATCTGAAATAAGTGGCATGATGTAACACTGGCAATTGTTATCTGTAGAGGCTTAATAAGGTTTTCCAGTCGGTTTCGCACAAGTTCATCCGAATAACAATTGCTAGTTCCAATTCGTCCCACAAAATCGAAAATGTACATTTGCAAACTCGATTTCGTCTTTGGACATTCCAAATCGTCGATGCACATCCAACGATTTTAAAATCTATGGTTCATTCAGTTTTCGTCCCGTGTTTCGAATTTAGTCCGACAATTCAAAACGGCGATTATAATGGGTAGTTGGATTACGACTTTGGTCATTGGGTTTCAACGATTGGTCTTTTCAATTCGTCAGGTGTTTTCAGGCAAAACCAAATATATATTTTACAACTTGATGGCACCAAAAATTTTCAGCCAGTTTGGTTTAAGCCAAATATTGGCTGCTTTCAACTAAATTAAAACAGTAAAAGCTGTTTTATCATTTGACATGAGCTCTAAAATTAAAAACTGCATTAACATAATATATAATATAAGGATCAATTTAAATTGACTTGATTTGTCCCTTACCACAACTTGAGATTTGATTTAATAATCCATGTTTGTAATTTAGAGTGCACCCTCTATTGAGTGATAAATCACAAAATATTGCCGTCATAAAGTCACTTCCGGATCCTGTTAAGAGCCATTTCAAAGATAGGCCTTAAAACGCATACATTGCATGATACCCGCCCAATGCAGGCCCTCTATACGAAGAGTTTGAATGATCTTTTATGAATCCGGATGACCAGTGACGAAATCGGTTGGCCATACACGACGAATTGTATTCCCGAAACGAAATGTTGAATTTTAAAAACACGAGACGAATCGGTCGACCATTGAACGAGTTAGAGTGCCCTAGGGTTTGAAGTTGTTTGACCAAAACGAATCGAGTTTGGCAATGTAGCAGTTTTCGATTTTTTAGGACTAATTTGAACAAGCAATTGTTTGAATTCGGATGAACATTGTTCGAAACCGTAACTGGAAAACCTAATACTATGGGCCTAACATTCGCAGGAATGATTCGCAGGCAACAAAAGAAGTGACGTAGGATGTTAACTGGTCTTATTAATTCCAACAACGGCCACTGAACGTCATTAGAATATAGCCGGAAATAGCGTCATATTTATCAACGATTAATCATGTGATTAAAAGTCTAAATAGGAATTTTTCACCCAGCCCCCCTCCTCAATTTTCAACCTTCTACCTCTCTAAAAGGGAGATAGTCTCACGGTCCTTTTGGATTTAAGTAGAGCACCTTTTCATAAGATTGTGCTATTTCAGAATAGTGGGGACTGTAGTGAACAGATTTAATGTGAGTGTGCAAATCCGGAAATAAAAAGGGAATTTTTGGTACACAAGTTTTTACTTTATCATTGATAATCAAAAAACTGATGGAAGCACTTGCCACCCCCTTTCATGGCCCCCAGTTGGAATTGAAGGTTACCAGGGGTAAAATTTTTTAGAAGTTCCGATTGTGTTGAAAAAGCCACCCATGATGTCTGTCTGTTACAAGGATTCCAAAAGGTGAGTTTATACTACCTGTGACTTATATTTTGGGACTGAATTATGGGGTAAAAACTGTAAAAATTGTAAAAACGTCAATTTTGGTTTGTACAGGGGTCAAAAATTAAAGTTGCTTCCACTTTTTGTAAAATGTGGTTCAAAAGGTGTTGGTTAGCTGCAATAGATGAATATAGGAATAGGTTTTGACTATCTTACGTGTCTGTTATTAAGCCAAATGGGCGTAAAGTCCACAGCTATTGGCAGCTATTGGATTCTCTTGACCTGTGACTATTTTGTTGGATAACGGAAAACTAAGCATAACAGATAAGGAAACTATTCCTTTTTTCAATCCTTAAGCTAGGAAACAATTTGCACCACATTTTTAACTGAATAAAGCACAACGTTTACCTTTTGAACCCATGTACACAACGCACCAAAATTGACTTTTCACCATTTTTACAGTTTTATACCCCGTAACTCCGGAACTATAAGCCTATATAGTGTAACTATACCTTTTTGGAAGCCTTGTGGCCAGACACACCATGGTGTGCTTTTTAACACATTCAGAAACATTTAAAATTTTTGACCCCTGTATACCTTGAAACTCAAGCTGGGGCCATTAAAGGGGCTGGCAATGCTTCCAGCACTGTATGGATTATCATGCCTAAAGTACTTGTGTGCAAAAATTCACAATTTTTATCCGGAACGCACACTCTTACACTACCGTCCCCTGCTAAACGTACAACAAACAATCACGGTTCCCAGCCTCCGTTGAATTAGGATCGGGGATCCTCAAATCTAATTACAAAATCCTTCTTTAGACGCATGCACACATTTCAAATGTGGTCGCTCTCAACAAGTGCCGTTTTACTTTTAAAGGTACAATTTCGTGATTTCAGCACCTCTGTTTTATGATGGATCACTACATCTCCTTGAGGAAAGCGTGTTTCTCAAAATTTGAGCTGATCCCGCATCTTGCGGTTTGTGTTATGAGCAATTGCTCGTTCCCCGCGGTCTCATAGGCTACTGGCTGTAATTTCTATCCGTTTTACAGACCGCAATACAAAATTGCGAATTTCTTTTCTTACAGATAGACCGGAATTTGCATGTAAGATTGGGGCACCGTCTTGGATTACTAAGGTTCCGGTTCAGATATAGAAAAAAAACTCACATTTTTAGGTACGTCGGAGGACGATCTGGTGGATACGAAATGCCCCTTTAACTACCACACTGGCCAAAAGTAGTGGCACATGCATAAAAACATTTTATATCACAATTGACTTCAAATGTACCAGAATTTATTACTACACACGAAGTAATATTAATTCCAAAATTGTTTTCAGCAGATCTTATTTCCCTCCCCGAATCATGAGCGTGAAAAATTTTGATTAGATCGCCATGCCGATATGTTGAAGTATTACTCATATTCCGGCAGTATCCTAGTCCGGTCTCCATAAACGACACGAATAAGCGTAAAACTAATGTTGCTAAAAGAGTCAACTAAATCGAGTGCCATATTGTTCCCCATTGTTTCCCGGATGTGAGCCCGGAGGACTATAATATCTCATGCCACATAAGAGAAATCTTTGATTTGTAATAGGAAAGTCAGGTCACAGCGGTATCAAGCCTCGTCCGTCCTTTACTGGAATATGACACGTCAGCTTGGGATCCCCACGGTAAAGGTCATATCGAGGCCCTGGAGAAAGTTCAGAAGCATGCAGCCCGCTTTTGTGCAAAAGAATACAGCAGATTGCCTGGTACCATTTATCAACCTCATGTCAGAGCTTGATTGGCAGACACTGGAAACAAGGAGAAAAATATCTCGTGTCACCATGTTATACAAGATGGTGAATGGACTAGTGGATATTAATATTAACAATTATGCAACGAGGAAAACCAGAGTTACGCGGGGTAACATTCAGAAATTTCACACCCAAAGATGGAATGTAGCGGCCTGGAGAGATTCCTTCTTTCCAGCCACAATTCAAGATTGGAACCAGCTACCCGATTCTGTTGCAGGCAGTACTAATTACTACTATACTCGATTCATCTGATATGTGACCCCGTACGGTACCATTCTTGCGGAGGTGAAAAATTCAATGAGGCGCAGGGACTTCATGTGTATTGTGAGGAATGTTAAGGGCCTGAAATACACTATTGTGCGTTTCCATACATGAATGAAATTGTATTTAGTGGCAGGTGAGCGAGGTATATGACCGGAGTGTCCTCCAAGATAATCCGGTGTGGCACGTGCATTTGAATTCTTTCATTTTCCCTCTCCGACTTAATTGAATAGGTCCAAAACTCCAGGGGGACGAACGTATCAACGCGAATCGACTATAGTCTAGAGGTATTCAAGTCAAACGTCAGGGATTACTACAAAGATGGGATATCCAGCAGAACAAAAAATTAGTATTTCTTGCTGCACCATCCAGACGGTCAAGTTCAGCGTGATATGCCTCTGCGGTGTTTTGCTGACTAACAGATGAGAGATGAGACACCTGATTAAAATCGCAATCAACAAATGAGCGTTCGCCAGCTGTTTTAATCCGCCATATTTAGGGAATATGACAATCAAATCAAACGTTTTTCACACTCTTGGATTCTGCGGAATAACCTTTGTTTGAAAACACAACTTTGAGCTTTGACATTCAACATGTTCAATACGTCATGTGTAGTTAAGAACTCGTGGTGCAATTATGTTTAAATTTTTAAAATGTGTGTGTGCAGTGCGAGAAAAATCGAGGTTTTAAACTTAAAGGGCAAATTTGCAATTTTTATCAAAGACATTTAGAACTGGAGGGTCCGATCGCAGGCCCACAATGTCCACGTTTTGGTTATTCCTCCTCCACGCCCCTCCAATTCCTATGAGCCTGTCGACCAAAAATTTTGGGATCGTTCTGATTTGCTTCCGTATCCTTTTTTTTTAATTGTTATGGACACTGTCGATATCATTACTTACTCTTGTTGTTCTCTCTTTTCAGGCAATCAAACTGATCAATACTTTCAGACTATATTCAAGGATTCCCACAGCGCGCCCCCAGAGGATTCAGAACACCTTCAACGAGTGATACAGTTTCACTTTGCTGATTTGTCGGGAACATTGACTCCAAAGATATCCTGCCCATCTTGACACAGGAGAATGTAATTGACCCTGTAGACAATGAGAAGATACTGGCTAGTTTAGCAGTCAGGGCAGCACCATGGCAACAGTTCATCTGCTCTTTCTACTTCTCAGGTAGGACATGCTAGTATGGAGAGAATAGCAAATCCGATTGGTGAAATATGGTGCGTTTTGCATGTGATCAGTAGCGTAACCAGTGGGGGTGGCCCCCGACAACAACAAATCGGAAGGGGAACCAAAAAATGGGAAGGAAAAGGAGAAGGTAATAGAAAAAGAGACAGAAGAGGGAAGAGAAGAATAAAGGGGAAATAGAAAGTACAAGAGGAAAGAAGAAGGGAAAAGAAGAGGAAATGGAATAATAGACAAAAGAAAGAAAGAAGAAAGAAAGAAAGAAGAAAGAAAGAAAGAAAGAAGAAAGAAAGAAAGAAAGAAGAAAGAAAGAAAGAGGGAGGAAAGCAAGGGAAGGGAGAAGGCTCTGGAATTCACGCTTGACCCGTAGAAATGCCATTCCTGACACCACAATTAAGTAGTTTGAATACAACTGCTTGCTACAACACATAAACACCGTACGTTGGCATTCAGACTGACAGACTTTTATGTTTGTTTCGTTAATATCTCTTTGAATTTCCAAAGAGATGTTGCGGTCATGCAGATGTCCATAATGCGATTATAATTTAAATATCCCCCTCCCCCCCAAAAAAAAACATGGTAAGAAACGGTATGGTCTACAAACACCGATCCAATTGTGTATTTCTTTTGTTTGTAAACTATCCCCTTATTTTTGCGACCGGCCTCCACAAGAGATACAATAGATAATGATGAAATGAAATAGGGCTAGAAGTAGTGATTTGTTAATTTGCATTGTTTTGTTGTCAATGCCAGACAATAAGGTGCCTGGATTACCGCGCCGACCTATTTTCTAGGGTCTTAATAGCTCCAATTCACGGGAATAATACTACACAATTTGTCATCTTTATTCTATAAAATAATCAGTTTTAAATTTGAATTCAGATGTGGGCAGAAGACCTGACTGGTTTATGACCTTTGTGAATGCTGTGAAAGCAAACGGCAATGCTGCATTGGCAGACCAACTGCCAGCATGATGGAAGAAATTGGGTAGTACTCAGTCACCGAATAAGAGACACTCACTCATGGTTTTCTCTTTTGTTTCAGATAATTTGAACTTCCCAGAGTGACAGATACATACATGTGGGCATGTTAAAATATGGGCGATCGGCTGGATTAGAACCAGTGAACCACCGTCATATATCTTGAAGATCCCTATATAGCGTGTCAATAAAAATGGAGGATTCAAAGCTATTTTTTCTTAGAAACTTATGCAACGGTGTTGTGTCTAAATTGATTTCCATAATCGCACCTCCTTTGACAGATTGTTTGTTTGTGCATTAAGGAATTTGTTCAAAGTTATAACAAGTTTTGAGAAGCCCTTCTGAATCGGCTTGGTCTAATTCAATGACCTTAATACAACTTCTCAGAACCACAAGCCCGGGTACGTGCCTGATTATGATCACAATAATTCATGTCCATTGTTTAAAAGGTCTCGTTCACATTATAGGTATTACCCAAATTTTACAGTTCAAACAATTTAAACTGCTTTCTGCATAATTAAAATAATACTATACTGACATAATTGTGACACCGTACTAGGTATGTTGGTACTTATTTTCAATGTTATCAGTGGAAAGAGAAGGACCTTAGCTATATCTACAGGTATCAAACCATAAGTATCGGATGCTTTATAATGAATTCCCAAGCATTGCTAACCACCGGCCATCCCCTTGAAAAGGCTTTGCAAGATACAGAAAAGTAACATTTACGACATTGCATTTGTTCATACAATAATAGATTACACTTTGTTATAACTGATAGATCCATCATCTTCAGGAAGTGACAGCTTAGTAACATCAGATCAACTAGAAGAGACTTCAAATGGAATGTCAAATGGAGATGCACTCAACTCATCTGGTCATGAGGATGGAGAAGTAGGAGGAGATGAAGATAGAGACGAAGACACCAGCAGAAGTATGATGCTTAAGAATTTCATTATTCTTTCATAATTGTACAATAGAAATTCACTCATTGCTCAACTCAAAGGGGGAGGGGGCAGGAGTGTATGTACTATTTGGCCAATGGTGAACGTATCAAAATGAGTGGCATGCGGGGACCATTTTGGCCTAGACTCCAAGCTCATCCCATTTGTCAACTTGTGGTCTTCATGATGCCAGACACCAATTTCCCACATCTGGAAATGCCGTTGTGTCTTGGATTTACAGGAGAGCCACACCTTCTAGTGTCACATCAATTTCTGGTATTAAAACCCCAAAATTGTGCTTGCAAATAATAATTTGCTTATGTTCAAGGGTTTCAAGACAAACTATTTTATGTTAATTTAACCTTATTTACCAATTTTAGATGGATTGCTAAAAAGCCAGCTTTTTAAATAGTATGTCTGTCTACCTGTTTGTCAGTCAGGATGACTTTGTGTCCTCAAAAGGTCAATATTTTGCCACATCTTATTTCAAGATGAGCTGTTGCAACCACACTGTGGTATAGTGTAGAATATCATAAGATGCTACTTCCCATATCATTTAGAACACGATCTGCTCGATTTGGGCATTGGGGATTTCCAAACGGTAATTTGGGAAACTGCTACGTGCATTTACTATGGCAGTCTCTGTCTCAGTGACATTACAAAATCAGCTCTTAAACCTTCGTTCAAAAGATCTTAATAATATCATGATAATTCAAGAAAAAAATATTGACGTCAAAATCAGTCGAGGTTAGTGGATTAACCTCGCTGCAAAACAGTGCAATTTCCAATAACGGTCATTTAGATTTAAATATTCGTGACCAGGCCTAGCCTTTAGTCAAGTCTGTGTTCGATAAGCATAAAAGCGCCCGCCTAACGTTAAGTCTTTGAATAAGACTAACACTCGTGTTACTCCGGAAGTTGATGTCGTTCTGTTGCTGTTAGGTTGGCATGTCCTACCCCCCCCCCGAACCCCCGGGGTGTCATATGGTGTGGAAGTGTAACAAAGATCAATATTACACAAAAAGGCCATCATTTGGTCATATCTTTTCTTCTAGAGGCCCTATTGTAGTCTAACCTAGGCATACTATAAGAGGCTTACACCCCACTGCAAAAACTGAGGTGTTAAAATGTTAACACCAAGTCGGTGTCAAGCTTGTTGGTGTTAGTTTCTGGTGTTGAAATTTAAGATTTAACACCACTCGGTGTTGCTGCATAATTTTAATTATGGAAGTTGGTGTTCTTTTTATGATTTGTTAAAGGCAAGCAGTTATATTAAAAATAGAAGCACAAAATAACAAAATCAAGCATTTCTACTAAAATATCACACGTTACAAATATAAATGTTAACACCAAAGTTTGGTGTTAATTAACACCGGAGGGAGTGGTCTAGTATTGACTCCAGGAGAGTGTTAAATTACACCAGTAGGGTCAATTTGACACCCGACAGTGTTAAAAAAATGATTAACACCATATGTGGTGTAAAATTAACACCAAGCAGGTCATGGCATACATTGTAACACCAAAATTGGTGTTAATATAACACTAACATGGTGTAATCTAACACCAGTGGGTGTGGGTCCGCATTGACTCCAGGATGGTGTTAAAATTAACACCCATGGTGTTAAAGGTAACACTTCCGTTTTTGCAGTGTATAAGGGCACAATTAGCCACTACTATCCATGTCATATCGGCCCAGGTTGAGTTGCTAGGTCAGTCATAAGGTTCACATCTTGACATACTTTATCTGTGAAGAACTATTGCAGGCAAATTATAGGAGAGCACAACGCCCTACTACCCGTGTCTTTCAAGACCACAGGGTGCTCCTTCATCTGGGAAGTGCATGCAATCTTTCCTTTGGCCTACTGCCATTGGCAGCTTAGATTTTTTCCTAGTTGATGATGAGGAAAACTGACGATTTTCGAAATAATTTGCTTGTAATTTCAAGATACTTTTAAAGTTACATGTTATATGATCACCATTTTAGCTATGTATGTGTGGCGATGAAGTTTATTGCCAAATAGAGCAAAGCAATGTTTACATTACCTACCTATCTGCCTTTTCTAACAACACCTTTAATTTTCCAGATTCAGTTGAAGAAAGGTCTGACACAGTTGCCATCAGTGATACAGTAGACCAGTCTACAGAGAAACAAGAACAGGAAGGTAAATGACATACAGGTTAATTACCTCTCTGGATCCTGCAGATGAGATAGTCGCTGAGATATCTCAAAGTTTTAATATTTTATTGAAAAAATATGCATTTGGATGGCCTTATTTGGAACCTGTGGTCATTTGAAAATCCATCTCCAAAATGACTGACCTCTGTGATCTAACCGACACAGAATCTACCAGTATTAAAACAGTTTCTATTTTACTTGTAAATGATAACTTGACATTTTGCTGTTAAAGGTGGGTGACCTGATTGACAACTTTGTCCCAACTCCCCACTTCACCTCATCAAAAATCAGAAGAAAACTCCATCTTTCTCATAAATCCAGTAAAATTATAAGCCTGAGAAATGTTTCCTTCAGTTGGTATGAATTAAAACTTCCCTAAACGTGGTCTACTGCATCATGACCACACATTCTGTTTTATGGGCCTTTGTGATATACATTTTTGCTTCTAACACCAAATCGTTGGAGCTTTTTAGCCTTTTCAGTGTTTTTGCTGATATGTCTCCATTCAAAGTAGAAAGAATGTTATGAAACAAATAAACCACCTACCTCTAAATGATAACTGATTGTACCAGAGTATATAATGCTGAGTTCGTAACGATCAATGTCTGAATGAAATGAAGTAGTATCAGAAACATTTCATTCAGGGCAGAAATGAACAAGAGGTTGAATTCTTTGCACTATTATCATGTATTCATCATCATGGACAAGAGTTTTATCAATGGGAGAAGCTGGGGATCCCATCTGTGCAGTTAGATTGTTCTCCCACTATCTGACTTGGTAATTGTGCAGAGACTCACCTGTTCCCAAAATGGCAACCCTTCTTACATCTCCCTTCAAAACTTTCAAAACACTTCTCACCCCTCCTTTCTCACACCACCCAACAAAACTTTCAAATAAACACTGTGGTTTGTAATTGGACATTACATTTTGTATTAAGATTCAGAAAAGTCACACGATGGCACCTCACCAGAAACCACAAGAGAATCCGATGCCACTAACACGCTGCATGAAGACCAACTGGAGGTTGCTATGCCAGGCATAGAAGGCCACAACACTCTTAGCATGATGCCTGCTGGAGCTGGTAAAACTCATGTAGCAGCGAGCATCATACAAGAACACATCAGAAATGCTCAGGATAGGAACAGATGTAGAGTGGCGTTTCTGGTCGACAAGGTAAGCATAGGGGTTGTCTTTACAAGTTCAGAATTCTGTATTGCAGTAGCCTAAATTTCAGTGATACTAGTGACTCCATTTTTGAAGGAAGAAATATTATGTATGACAGGACCTTCAAACATTTGGAAAACACTTCCTTCTCAGTACACACCAAACCTGAGATTCGAAAACATCCAGAGGCACTATTATAAAAAAAACAGGACATCTGTTTTGAACATGGGCTGCTGTTTCCTTTCAGTTGAGTTGATACAGTTTTTTTTCTTTCATTTATGGTTGTCAGTCACAAAACTTTCTCTCTCTGTTAAATACAGTAGTACAATAGAGCACTGCATAGAGATCATACATTTGGTATATACAAGCTTTAAAATATGGGTGGGGAGGGGAAGGGATTAATATTGTGGGGGGGATACATGTCCCTTTTCCACTGGGATTCGCAACCATCGCTTGAAATGAAGCCTGTTTGTTGCTTGCTTGTAAAAATAAAGTGGTAAAGTTTTCATTAAGTGGAATTGGCCATAAATTTCTAGATTGATTAGCGTTTTCAGTATGACTTTTTATTCAAGAAAACTCCATTTCAGTGATATAAATTATGACGTATGAATAGTGCTAGTGATGTTCAAAAGAAAAAACAGAAATTGGTAAACTGTCGATAGTGGTATGAATGGCTTGGGTGTAGGTTCATAGATTGAATGTAGAATGACGTGGGTAGTAGTGGTGACAGGTAACACCGATATCTTAACCAAGATTGGTTGGAATAATTGTCATAGAAAAGAAGATATTATTATGACACTCAGGACTATGACAGACCCGGGGGGACTCACTGAGGAACTGAATGACAGTGGGTAGTTTCCCTATTTGGATGGCCTACACAATGACTAATTTTAAGTGGAATAGCTTTTATAGTAAAAGAGGGTACTGCAAATTATTGTCCATATTTGTTGTCCACATTTGACATTTCTCCCACTCTATGATATACCCAGAGAGCGCTTACAAACCTTGGTATTTTGCGCTCTATAAATGTTGTTTATTATTATTATTATTATTACAGAATGACAAGTGTAGTATCATCTTTGTGATGGCTTTACTATGTAGGCCAGTTCTGCCACGACCATCCACTTCATAATTCCCAAATAAAGAGTGACCGTGATCATCGTCATCATGAGAAATGGCATTTCTTTTGCACATATGTAGCCGAAAAGATGCATGACCGTGCGCTAAACGTTGACGATCATCAGAATTTAAATACCCATGGATGCACAAAATTTTGTTTTACCAACAAAATACAAATCCCAACTGGCACAACCCAATGTAGAAAGCCCAAGGATGTACCAACGTAGGAATCAAATTAACCCAATACTTTTCGATTTGCAGATGGCAGACCAATTTTATAAGCTTGTTTGGGCTATTCTTAACATACATTGACTAGAGTAGAAGCCACCATTCCATTACAATATAAGCGTATTTTAAGCGTGTAGTGCGTTCTGCTAGCGTACCACGCACTGGCCGGTGATTGGGCGCAAGTGCACCTTGACAACAATCGCCGATGCTGGGTGGCTCAATTAGTGCATAATTTGCATAGCCCTGCCCCGGAGGTGCCATGACGAGCGGACTACGCGTTAAAGGAATTGTGGTTTAGACTTCAGTAAATGCTTAGGTACAAATTTCAATGAAATAGTTCAAGGAAATAAACCTCTCCTGTCGTGATGTCTGTATTCTTATCTATTCATCAGATCAATCTCGTGGAGCAGCAGAAGAACCTCTTACAACGGGTAATGAAACCAGAGAAATACTTCAAGATAATTGGCCTTCATGGAGGCAAGATGGATGTCTCTCTGGATGAGGTCTTCAAAAAGTATAATGTTGTGGTCCTAACAGCAGCAATCCTGGAGGAAGGTTTGACTTACGGCAAAGTAGCTCTAGAGTCTCTCACTCTATTGGTATTTGACGAGTGCCACCACTGTATGGTAAGTTGCAAGAAATGTGCATGATGACTTTTCATTTTTCTTGGGATGATTTGTAGGTTTAACTGACATGTTTGTGACACCAAGGATGTATTATTCTGGCATAGGAGCGAGTTGTTTATAGTTGATGCATGTGGAGTGTCCCAAAATATATGTAAAACAAAATATATGGTTTACCAAAAATGAGAGCGGAAAAGCAAATTGGTCCGATTGTAAAACACTACTTTGTATTAATAAATGTACTTCAAACTGGCAGCAACACCATTGTGGCATTACATTGGAAGTTATTAATTTAATGATTAACTATTGAAAACAAATCCTGTGGAACATATGATCAATAAAGTGTGATCAATGTTTTTGTAGACATGGCTGGTCAGCAGGTTTATAAAATACAAGACAGTATTTCTTGTATAGTATTTTATTGTTTATTTCATGCCCAATATGTTATTTCATAATTTAATGCTTCAAAAGAAAGAAAGTAGGTAAGAACATACAAGACCCGGTACCCAAGAAAAGATTGTGTGGCAATTATAAAATGTACTGTCCCACATTTCAAAATTACTTTAAAAACAGAAATGCAAGCCAATTCAACTTGTGATGATGCAAGGCATATGTTTGTTCGGGTATTGGATTAGAATGAAATAAATGGCAAATTCTGGCTGTAAAGACAACCAAACAACAATCCTTTCTTTTTTTACAACAATCTCTTGTCCCAAGTATTTTGGCTTCTGTATCAACCGGGAGTTTCCATAACCTGACCCATCTGACACTTTTTCTGACACACTTACGAATTCGGAAACCTTAACGAAATAAACCTGTGTGTCACAAAAAAGTGTGTCAGATGGGTCAGGTTACGGAAACTCCCGTATCAGCCACATGGGCGACCTTACCAGATGGCACATCACAACATAATGAAGTGTAAATAAATGACCTGTACAATAGTGCTATAATTGATGTCATTTCTTCTCTAACCTTTATAAAATACTACAGAAATTGCATCCATACAATGCAATAATGAAGAAATACAAACATAAGAAGCACCATGAAACCAACAACAATCTACCACAGGTAATGAACTTGTCAAAACGTCAATTTTCTAACCCTAAGAGGTTTAACCCTCGTCTTACCAAGCCTTTTTTGTAACACGGTTTACCAAGGGGGGGGGGGTGGTTACCACCCCCCTCGAATTTTTTTTTATAAAGCACCCGATGCTTATGATTTTGATACCAGTGGATAGCTATGGTCCTCCTCTTTCCATTGATACCAAAATAAGTACCAACATACCTAGTATATCGTCACAATGACGTCATCAAGTCCGCGAGTCGGCAAAATTGGCATTTTCCATAGAAAATAGGCCAAAATCCAATTTTGCGCTACAAAACGTAGGAATATTGGATTTTCATGCGGTTTTCAGCTCTAAATGATGGCAATTGGCTAGTTTTACATAAACAAAGAGTTTTAGAGCCATACTGTGCATAATATTTTCAAAAATCCACCATAAAATATCCTTGGGTGGCAACCACCCCCCTTATCCTTCGACTTTGACGGCATACCCTAACCCCGGTGAAGGTGCTACCTTCACATTTTTTTTGCTAAAATGACCGGAAAGGATGAGAGAACGATTTTTACGATTTTTAAGCGTTTTAGCGCACCGGAGCGAAGTTCGGTAGGGGGGGGGGGTGGTAACCACAACCTTTTTTTTTTTTTTTTTTTTTGACTACGCAGATGATCTAGCTCTAACAGCTGATCTGATGTGTGGTGCACGAGATCTACTGGCATCACTTGAGAATGCTGCAGACGAAGTCGGCCTACATCTAAATGCCAAGAAGACTGAATATATGACTGTCAATGGGGAAGATGGTCATCAACCTATCTGCACAGCAGATGGTGGCCAACTCAAAGAGGTCAAGGACTTCAAGTATCTAGGGTCTCTCACTCTATTGGTATTTGACGAGTGCCACCACTGTATGGTAAGTTGCAAGAAATTTGTTGCATGATGAATTTTCATTTTTCTTGGGATGATTTGTAGGTTTAACTCTGACAGTTGTGACACCAAGGATATATATTCTGGCATAGGAGCGAGTTGTTTATAGTTGATGCATGTGGAGTGTCCCAAAATATATGTAAAAAAAAAAAAAAAAAAAAAAAAAAAAAAAAAAAAAAAAAGCCCAAATTGGGCCGATTGTTAAAACACTACTTTGTATTAATAAATGTACTTCAAACTGGCAGCAACACCATTGTGGCATTACATTGGAAGTTATTAATTTAATGATTAACATTGAAAAAAATCCTGTGAACAATGATAATAAGTGTACAATGTTTTTGTTAGACATGGTGGTCAGCAGTTTATAAAATCCACGAAGAGTATTTTCTGGTATAGTATTATTTTGTTATTTCATGCCCAATATGTTATTTCATAATTTAATGCTTCAAAAGAAAGAAAGTAGTAAGAACGTACAAGACCCGGTGGTACCCAAGAAAAGATTGTGTGGCAATTATAAATGTTACTGGCACACATTTAAAATACTTAAAACAGAAATCAAAGCCATCCACTTTTGATGAAGCATATTTTTTGTTCGGGATTTCGATGAATTAGAATGATAATAATGGCAAATCTGGCTGTAAGACAAAAACCAAACAACAATCCTTTCTTTTTTTACAACCAATCTCTTGTCCAAGTATTTTGGCTTCTGTATCAACCGGGAGTTCATGAATCCGACCAAGCTGACACTTTTCTGACACACTTACGAATCGGAAACCTTAACGAAATAAACATGTGGGTCACAAAAGAGTGTGTCAGATGGCGTTCAGTTTACGGAACTCCGTATCAGCCCAATGGGAGACCTTACCAGGATGCACATCAAACATAATGAAGGTAAATAAATGACTGTCCCATAGTGCTATATTGATGTCTTTCTTCCTAAACTTTATAAAATTCTAGAAATGCACATCTACAATGCAAAATGAAGAAATACAAACATAAGAAGCATCATGAAACCAACAACAATCTACCACAGGTAATGAACTTGTCAAAACGTCAATTTTCTAACCCTAAGAGGTTACCCTCGTCTTACCAAGCCTTTTTTGTAACACGGTTTACCAAGGGGGGGGGGGTGGTTACCACCCCCCCCCGAGAATTTTTATAAAGCACCCGATGCTTATGATTTTGATACCAGTGGATAGCTATGGTCCTCCTCTTTCCATTGATACCAAAATAAGTACCAACATACCTAGTATGTATCACAATGACTTCATCAAGTCCGCGAGTCGGCAAAATTGGCATTTTCCATAGAAAATAGGCCAAAATCCAATTTTCGCTAAAAAAACGTAGGAATATTGGATTTTCATGCGGTTTTCAGCTCTAAATGATGGCAATTGGCTAGTTTTACATAAACAAAGAGTTTTAGAGCCATACTGTGCATAATATTTTCAAAAATCCACCATAAAATATCCTTGGGTGGCAACCACCCCCCCCCTTACCCTTCGACTTTGACGGCATACCCTAACCCCGGTGAAGGTGCTACCTTCACATGTGTTTTCGCTATAAATGACCGGAAAGGATGAGAGAACGATTTTTACGATTTTTAAGCGTTTTAGCGCACCGGAGCGAAGTTCGGTAGGGGGGGTGAGTAACCACAACCCCCCCCCCCCCCTTGGAAGACGCGGGTTAACCTTTTTACACCAGATAAACTCAGCTTGGATTTGTTTGTGCCATGCAACTCCAATTTACTACATATCCCTCAAGTTATTTGAGGCACACCCAGGCTTTGTACATCCACCTGAATTGGTTATTCACCCAACAAAATTGACGTTATAACTAGTGAATTTGATGTTAGGGTGAAATTTCATTCCCCATAATGTATCTCTTTGTATTGAGGTTTATTCCGTTTTGGATAACAAATGAATGAATATTAATTTAAAGAGACATGAGGAGATTTCCAGGAAGAAGCGCCCCCATTTTTTCTCGAACCCGGTTTTGTACATATTTGGAATGCTTACCAATGTATTACACCACATCTTGAAGTGAATAAGCCCGAATACGCCGTCGTTATGTAATAAGATTATTATGATATTTCCGAGTTTCTGTCGTGCACGACGAAGCCAAAGCATGGTTTTCTATGGGGAATCGATTACGATAGCAGGCAAGTCAAAACAGGTTTGCGATTTTCTTTTGCACCTGTTTGTCCAATAAACCTTCGAACGTTCTCGGTAGGTAGTCTACACCGATCCAGCAAAATTTGAGAGAAATTCGTATCCTAAAAAAATCTCCTCCTGTCACTTTAAATAAAAAAAAATCATTATAACTTGACTAAAATACAAATTGCCCCTAAATGGCTGGTTAGCGTATTTATTATTATAAGTGTGATTTGATAATAGTATTATTATTTGTTGTTATTTTGAAGATTATGTACGTATCATCCGTGTTCATTCACGACGTGAATTTGTGATAAAGTGAAATGATAACTTCAAGGTAACGGTCATCATTTCTTTTTCTTGATACCACGAGTTTTAACACAATTATTGTATGCATTTCAGATTGTTGGCTTGACTGCTTCCCCTGGCACAGGAAAAGCTAAAACACAAATTGGTGCAGAGAATCATTTGATTCAAATCTGTTCCAATCTTGATGTTGATATCATCTCCAAACCCGAGAAGTACAAGGATGTCTTGCTTAAACGAGTCAACATACCTGAGGAAAGTAAGAATAATATCAGCCAATATATGAATTTTTGTGATTTACTCTGTTAAATCTTAGGGCCAATTAATGCTTGGTTTGGATTTTTTTGAGCGCCATGTGCGCCATAATAATTTTACACAATACTCTATGGGCTTACAAAATCACGCTTTTAGCATGTTTAGCTCTCACATCAAAACGGATTGAAATATCGGCGTGAAAATCTACAGAGGAGGTTTTGGGATCAAGATCGTCCAATCTATTATCAAGGTGAAAGATTTATAAATTATAATTAAATCAAGTCATCCCCTTTAATTGATTATCACCAACAGGCAAAAAGACGTACCTTATTGAGATCAGTCGTAACCCAGCCTATGCTAATCCTCTGCTCACCAAGCTTAAAGAGCAGCTTATATTTTTTTTTTTTTTTTTTTTGGGGGGGGGGGGGGGTGGTAACCACAACCCCCCCCCCCCTTCCTTGGTAAGACGAGGGTTAACCTTTTTACACCAGATAAACTCAGCTTGGATTTGTTTGTGCATGCAGCTCAATTTACTACATATCCCTCAAGTTATTTGAGGCACATACCAGGCTTTGTACATCCACCTGAATTGGTTATTCAACAAATTGACGTATAATCTAGTTGAACTCATTACGACGTTAGGGTGAAATTTCATTCCCCCTAATGTATCTCTTTGTATTGAGGTTTATTCCGTTTTGGATAACAAATGATATGAATATTAATTTAAAGAGACATGAGGAGATTTCCAGGAAGAAGCGCCCCCATTTTTTTTCTCGAACCCCGGTTTTGTACATATTTGGAATGCTTACCAATGTATTACACCACACCTGAAGTGAATAAGCCGAATACGCCGTCTTTATGTAATAAGATTATGATTTACTAGTTTCTGTCGTGCACGACAGAAAGTCAAAGCATGGTTTTCTATGGGGAACGATTACGATAGCAGGCAAGTTCAAAACAAGGTTTGCGATTTTCTTTTTGCACCTGTTTGTCCAATAAACCTTCGAAACGTTCTCGGTAGGTAGTCTACAACCGATCCAGCAAAATTTGAGAGAAATTCGTATCCTAAAAAAATCTCCTCCTGTCACTTTAAATAAAAAAAAATCATTATAACCTAGTGAATAATAAATACAAATTTGCCCTAACATGCTTGTTAGCGTTATTTTTATTATTATAAGTGTTATTTTGATTAATAGTATTATTATTTGTTGTTATTTTGAAGATTATGTACGTATCATCCGTGTATCATTCACGACTTTGAAATTTGTTGATTAAAGTTAAATGATAACTTCAAGGTACCGGTCATCATTTCTTTTTCTTGATACCACGAGTTTTAACACAATTATTGTATGCATTTCAGATTGTTGGCTTGACTGCTTCCCCTGGCACAGGAAAAGCTAAAACACAAATTGGTGCAGAGAATCATTTGATTCAAATCTGTTCCAATCTTGATGTTGATATCATCTCCAAACCCGAGAAGTACAAGGATGTCTTGCTTAAACGAGTCAACATACCTGAGGAAAGTAAGAATAATATCAGCCAATATATGAATTTTTGTGATTTACTCATCCGTCCATTTATTTATTTATTTATTTATTTATTTATTTATTTATTTATTCAATGAATAACTCCACAAATGCTCCATCTTTATCAATTATTTCTGCAAGTTTTAGCTCAATTAGCTCATTCCTGATTCTAATTCATCGGCGGTGCTGGAAATGTTCAATTTGAATGAGCTTAAACACGTACGTATTTCATATTGGGGCGGACATTTAAAGCGGCCGTTGAATTAGAATCGGGTATCTCCGATCTTAATTATCGTAATGACAACATTTGTTTGTATAATAGAGCATTTTGAGCTTTATCATTCACAGGTATACTTTACTATTCAATTAGCAACAGCTACTATGCATAAACCTCAAAATGTTTGAAAATTGAGGCGCTCTGTAAGGAAATGTACATTTTATCGAAATTTAGATTTTGCAATTTAAAGCATTACGCTCGTTAGTTAAAATCCTTAAACTATGGTAAATAATTATTTGATGATTGTTTCCAGTTGAACCAATACTTGTAAACGCTAGAAGAGAAGATCCACTGAAGAAACAGGCATATGAGATTATAAGCACAATTGAAAAGATGATACATGACTCACCAGGTATGTACGGCATTATTATTATTATTATTACTATTATGAATGTTATTATTATGATATTTTATCCCTTATGTCCCTAGAGGAAAATGACTACCAACCTGACGATCACCCCAAAAAGGGAGGTAGCGTTATTTGTGTTGTTATGTAGGAGCACTTCCCCCTAAATACAAGCCAGGGGTCCGCTCCGCGATTTTGGAAAAGTGGCAAAAACTGGCATTTAAGGATTGAAGGGATATAAGACCAGTAACACATAGGTTAGAAATTCAGTGGCGGATTTAAGAGTCAGCAGTGTCAGCAGCTGCTGACAGAGCCCCCTAAAATATTGCTCTCAGGGCCCTCTGAAACCCCCATAGTCGCATAATTAAGTGCGACATTGCGTCGCTTCGCGATGGCAAAATGGCCCCACCCTACCCTAGCCTGCTGACAGGGCCCTTTTCCTTAAACCCACCACTGGTTAGAATCATCACTTCTTTCTCGCTTCCGAGTGATCATAACAATAAATAATAGATAGATGGCGAGATACAGTAGAATAGAAAACAATTAATTTTGCATAATGCAGTTTAAAGCCAAAAGGACATTGACGGTTTTACAGATACCATTCTAATATACTCAACTCCTTTTTGTGCTTTTTCATCAGGTGGTTCTAGGTTGAGTTCCAGCACAAAGTCTGTGCCAGAAGAAAAGAACAGCCAAGTGTACAAGCAGTGGCTGAGCAAATTGCTCAAAGAAAGCAAAGAAAAGATCAGAGATGGAGCACAGCAACAGTTTATCAGTACATGTATTGAATATCTTGAGGTAAAATTCCCGGGAAAAGGGAATGTTCCTCATAAAATGTATAATTATGTTATGGCCTACAAATAAATTGTTTGATGTAAGCAATTGTAGGCACCTAAGGTTCACTTCCTTGATGATTATATAGAACTGTTGTATGATAATTGGAAAAATATCTTGAAAGAAGTAAAATGAGAACCAAGTTTAATATTGTCATCTTGTTGATCAGGAATAATTAAACGTTTTTATCTTTTGATTATCCTTATACTTATAAAGGGTCATTGAACTTTGGCATATTTTTGTACAAATTTCCTTATTATTTGTATATTTTTTATCATAGTCACTGCCTCAACTAAATCTAGTAGCCTGCTTTTAATCAGATGACTTATTTGGAACTGCTCTCTAATTTTCGCAATGGCGTGCATATTCATAAAAGAGTCTTTATAATAAATTGTAGTTACACTATCTTTTTGAATTAAATGCAGGGGCATTTTGATGAGATAAAAGGTAACATAGGTTTGTGCAATTTGAGCACAACCATACTTATGGACATACGGTATGTTTCTCTTGTTTTCAGGAATTGCACGATGCTTTGAAAATCAATGAAGAAGTGAGAACCAAGGATGCCGTGAGCTTTTTGAATGACAAACTGAACCAGCGAAATAAACAGATCCATCTTTTCAGCGAAGTTGACTGGACGTTGTTCAAGTTATGCATGAGTTAGTAATTCCATGCAAAGATTTTTTTTCATTTGTCAGTGTTGTATTATGGTCAAATACTAAGAAATGACTAAACAATACATAAATTATTAATTACCATTGCCAAAAGTGGCATTTTAATAGAACTCAAACACCAAACCATGTTGCAAACTTCAATTAACTGGCCACCTCAAGTTCCCGAATGTGCAGGTTACTTAGCATTGAGAAACAGTTCTAATTTTGAATTTGATATGCACAAACACTAACCCACTTCTCTAAGGGTCATTTCAAAAAAAAATATTGAACCATGTCCTTGACTTTATGTAAAATACAGACCCAATTTTCATATTGTACATACTGCAAAGCGTTTTTAAATCATTGTGGTGAAACCTGACACTAAAGAGGTTTTTTTCAAAATATGGACTCATGGTTTTGGTAAAAAACTAACCCATTGGAATGTACCCCATCCCAGCAAAAAGGTTTCTGCTTTTAAGTTTCTGCATGATCGCTTGTTCAAACACTCTATTAGCTCTAAAAGTAAGTTACACATATTAAATTGAATAGTGACATTTAATTACTTGCATTTTGATGCATGCAAACCTAAACGAGAACTTTACTTTTTGCATAAGCAGTTGGACGAGGGTGGTAGCGGAAACGAAATGTCTGAAACATTTTCATGTATTTTTTATTGTTTGACAATACCTTAATACAAAATAAAAAATACCTTATTATTTCGGACTTACCGAGAACATTGTATACAATTGTAATAAAGTTTGGTGGAGTGGAAAAAGCCTCTAGAGTGGCGGCTGAAATGTTTACTCAATTCAAAGGCCATACGATTTTTTTCAATAATGTTCTCATAATGTTAGAATTTTTTATATGACAAAAGTCCTGTAAGTGCCACTAACATATATGTTGTTAAAGGTTCATGACCGATTCTAATAGCCTGCGGTCCTTAGAACGCCGGATTTTACCGGAAATGGTCAATATTTTTGTGTCTAATAGAAGCTACTCAATTACCCTGTTAAATCTTAGGGCTAATTGATGCTGGGTTTGGAGGTTATAAGCGAAAATATGCACCATATTAATTGTACACAATACCCTATGGCTTTCAAAATCGCACTTTTAGCTCTCACATCAAACGGATTGAAATATCTGGGTGAAACTTTAGAGGGGGTTGGGGTCAAGGTCGTCCAATCTCTTATCAAGGTGAACGATTTATATAATTAAATCGGGTCATCCCTTTAATTAATTATCACCAACAGGCAAAAAGACGTACCTTATTGAGATCAGTCGTAACCCAGCCTATGCTAATCCTCTGCTCACCAAGCTTAAAGAGCAGCTTATAGCAGAATTCAAGAATCGACCCGAGTCCAGGGCACTTCTATTCTGTCAAACCAGAGAGGGCACCAAAGCTTTGAAGGCATGGATTGAACAAACGCCTGAACTACAATTTCTTTGTCCTGGAAGGATTGTAGGAGCTAGAGGTAAGCCAGGTCCTTGGGTAAATGCAAAAATGTCATAAAAACAGCTTGTGCTACATGTATAATAGGCATGCTATGCTAAAGTTGACTGCCTTCGATAACCGATCAAGCAATCCCTTTACAGCTTTAAATTTTCAGATATACTGCCTAATAGAGCTTGATGACTAGTTAGTCCATAAGGCTGCGCGCAGGTTTTGTAATGCAAATGAGCTATTAAGGCTTGACTGCTTGTACAAGGCTTCACTCTTATTTGAAGCATTATGAAGCTTTGATGTAAACATTCCTACTAGAAACAAGTCAGACATTCATGTATTACTAGTTTATTGATGAACTTTAAAATTAAGTATGCCGGTGTAAAGAAACTGAGTGTCCCCCTTGAGAGAGTGTCCTAGCTACTATAGCAACATGCACGGAATAAACCGTAACCTTGTAGACGAGGCCATTTGGGTACGGGGCTGAAACAAATGATGCATACAGCACTCAATGAAGAACACAATAAACAAATGGGTGGTAGGACACTCAGTCACACGGACACGGTAGATCATGACACCGGTCTGTTGGTAACGTAGGGCCTATATTTTGCTTAATTTTCAAATTAAGGTTGCAAGCAATGTACTTTTCAGACATGACTGATACAGAACAGAATGAAGTCCTTACCAAATTCCGAGAAGGCAAACACAAGATACTGATTGCTACTAATGTCGCTGAGGAAGGTTTAGATGTTCCCGAGTGCAACCTTGTTTTCAGGATTAATTATGTACCCAGTGACACTGGATATGTGCAGGTGAAAGGTCAGTGACAGTTTGAGGTTAATTAATTATAATATTTGTGCCACATAAATGTAGACCCTCCCTCGGGTCCACGGTGATGAAAACGTGAAGCGACTGAAATTACACTAGACTCTTCAACCCATATCTGGCGGGCTACTCCCTACCTAGTGTTAATTCCAGGAGCCCTGTGCAATTCACGTTCTGTGGACAAGTTGGTTGGCAGGACTGTCCAGCTAGGGGCGGTAAGCTGAAAAGTCCTCAAGTTTTTAGTTTAGCATTATCTTTTAACCAAGTGCGCTCTAAATCCAGAGACAGAACCGAGACTGGGGTGCAGTCTACATAAATGATGCCGTCCCTACTAAACAATGGTGATATTCAACCATTTTTGCTCTGTGTGTGTGTGTGTGTGTGTATGTGCGAGCGTGCGCGCGCGTTTGTGTGTATGTTTGTGGTTAAAATGTTAATTTATGCTTGTTAACTTTAATCTTGCAAGGATATCTCTGATCAAATTGGTATCGTCATGATTTAAGCAAGAAAAGAGCAAAACGTGCTCTATTTCAGGAAATATCCATAATATATAATAGTAAGTTGATATGTTGATAAGTATATGTATATACTTTACAACGAACCTTGAGGGTCTCAAACGGGTTTGAAAATGCATGACTGAAATAATTGTACCTTGGGACAATTTGCTTCATTGAGGTCAAAGGTCAATCCTTTGTGGGCACTATGTCAGAGATTTTAACAAAATACCTACTCAAAAATACAATTCTGTTTTGGGAACCACAAGATAAACACGCGGGATAAACATTTGTGTAATTCATGGTAAAATGGATGACAGTAACAAATAATTACCAAAATAAAAAGTGATTGAAGCATATACTTCATGTCACCCTTATCCACACTTCATTTCCCATCCATACCTACATTTTGACTACAATGTCCAATGCTGATCAGGTGAAATTTTCAGTTGACACTTTACAACTATCTCTCTCATACACACACTCTCTCTTTATCCTTCCAAAAATCCAGGTCGAGACAGAGCAAAACATGGCAAGAGCTATCTCATTGCACTTGCTGACTCAAACTTCGAGATGCGTGAACTAGCCAACAAAGCACGTGAGGATATGCAGAACAGGGCTGTTGAAGCCCTCTGCAAGATGAGCAGAGAAGAATTCAAGAGCCTCATTTCTAAGCAGCAGAGACAGGATGTCCAGCAGGAGAGATTGGCAGAGCACAAGGCGTCTCTTGCATCAGCTCTTCCTCAGGGAGGGTACACTCTTCTTTGTCAAAAGTGCATGAGATTTGTTTGTAGCTCACTTGATATGGTAAAGTACAGAACAAACCACATAGTTCTGGATGACGCGTTCTGTACAGAACGAGCGCGATTTGAATACTGCTCTGAGCCGGAAACACATGGCAACTTCAGCAGCATTGGCAAAGTTTATTGCCGTTATTGCCCCCAAGATTGGGGTGTGTTGGCTATTATCTGTGAGAGGAAGCTACCAGTTATCAAGATCAGGTCATTTATGGTGAGAAAAGACGATGCAAGTGAGGATGACATTGATTATCAGAAAACATACAAGCAATGGAAAAGTGTACCCTTTTCTGTGAAACTGCTGAGAGAGACGGATGTTAGTGCCTTGCGAAGGCTGAATATACCAGATTCTGCCTAGTTTGTGTAAGCTAGAATAGTTGAGGAATCAAAATAAATGAGACACACATGCATGAATGGCATCAATGGTTGTTGGATTAAAGATTAATGAACCAGCACACAACATTGTGTCAAGCCTATCCGCACCTCTAAATAGTGGAGACCCTTCCCTTTGGCTCAAAATGTTGGGACTGCCTTTATGGACCTTTCCAATAAAATCCAATTTTTGGTTGGCCCTATGAATTTATTTCTAAGAGAAAATATATTTATGGCCGTTTGTTATCCCTGTTCCCCTTTTTTCATAATATATGTCTTAGCCAATTACCGACTCTTAGCAGCCCACGCATGGCAGCTTCAGTTTTACCCAATATTTCCTTGTCATGGACACTGGACGTACCATGGTAAATTCCACTCTAGAATCTGTGCTCGAAGCGAGCACGATCGTTGATGGTGCCTTTTGACCAATATCTGTACACATGACAAACTTTGACCTCAAATGGTGTCGGGAAGGAAAGGATGATTTTTTTTCAAAAGTTTCATAATTGACCACTGACCCCAGCCTCCATATTTGACCTCTCTATGGGAACTAGTCTTGATCTTAAAAATTATGATTTCTGTTTGTGTTTTCCAATACCCAATTTACCAGAAACTATTCTTATTATTTACCCGTTGGGATGGCCTGACCCCAGAATGGCGGACCTCCAACATGTTCGCCACCTCAAAAACGAACCTTTCCCTGAAATTTGATCATAATTGCCCCTGTGTGTAATCATGACACCTGGTTCCAATCTGTAAACAACCCCATTATGTAACCCCTACCAGGGGATCTTGAGAATTGTTTGAAAACTCCAATATCACTTATAAATAACCTTGTAATTTTAGAAAGAATTCAGAATACCCCTTTAATAGCCCAGTGTTAGAAAGGCATGTGGGACAAAGTGTGCTTCCGAGGGACAGCCCTCAATGAGTAACGGAGGGTGAGCGAGAGAGACACCAGAGGCCAAAGAAAGACACTCAAATAATTCGTAGATTTCGAGAATGCCCCTTTAATTGGTAAGTTGTTGGGCATTGGTCAAATCTGTGTGTGATGAACCTCCAAATCAAGCCCCTACCAGGGAATCCTGTGAGCAAATCTCATGATGATAGCCTTTATTTGCAGAAGAAGAAATTCATAGATTTTAGAGAATGCCCCTTTAATATCCGGCATACATGACCATTGATTCCCAAACTGTTAACACCCCTGACGTGGCATGGGGCAGTGGTTCTTCTGACCAAATTTGGCCGAATCGGGCACTGCGTTTAGCACTATATAGCATTGGTAGAATTTAAGGAGTTGGGGCCCGAGGGGCACTCCTATTTTTCACTCAAGGACCCCATTGTTCATAAATAGCAGCAAATTTGTCACCCACAAAACCTATTTAATGGTCATTTGGCTTCTACAACACTCAAAGACCACTAAGTTTTGCAATTGTACTAGCGTCACTGATTCCCTCCTGAGTTCGAAAGTGCCAGCCTTACACCTTTGTTCCACATTCATATGTGAGTGGCCTCCCTCGGAAAAGGATCGTCTTGCAGAAGAAGCAGAAATTTCCAAACACACTATTTTAGCTGGCTATACCAGCTAACATAAGTTACATTTCACTACCTTTTAACTATTAATGAAACAGGTACTTCATCATTCTTCATTACCTTTGATCACTGTAACTATTTGTAACGATGGTTATGTAATGAGACTAATGATTAATTTCTTGAATACTAATTATTTATTTGATCCTTGTATAACCTACTTCTGATATCATAAACTGGTGCTGGTGTGGCGTCAATCGCTACTCAATCGTGGGGGGGGGGGGACATATAATGGTATAGACCAGTTAACAGGCATGTTGTAAACATTTTATGAGGGCGCCTGGTATCTTGACTAGGTCGGCCTGACCCACTTGCAATTGTCTCTATCTGTTAGAGTTTGTAAATACATGTCCATAACGATTGGCAGGCATGGATTGGTAGTCAACAAAAGAAAGTGACGTAGGATTTAACTGGTCTATTGTGTTCGAAGACGAATATAGTCGTCCAGATTGTGTTAGTGTAAATGTGCCTCGCTAACGCCCAAAAAACCCCCCAAACCCCCAACTACCCCCACGCACACCAGCTAAAAAACCCAACCCCCCCCCCCCCCCCCCTCGTTTCTTCTAACCGTCGGTACACACAATCTGGAGTATACCCAGCGAGCGCACGAGCCCGAAATTTTTTTTAATAATCTTTGTGAGTTTAAATAATGTTCACCTTTACAAAATGTTTTACCTTTTCCAATACGAAAACTATGTACAGCGGAACCCCTGCAATGATCCGCTTTTAAAAAAACACATTTTTTGCAATGCACATTTGATATAAACAATGGGAAATTGATAGACACACTTTGAAATATGTGTTTTTCCACCCCTTCATTATATAATGCTCACAGGTATGATACACGGTATTAAAAAAGAAAACCTAGCTGTGGGTTAGAGTTTTGTTGGAAATAATTAACATGTCAATTGTTAACGGAGAATTCATGTATATTAAGCTGCGTGGGGGGTGGTAGAGACCTAGGCGTAAATCCCGGGGGATGGGGGGGATATATCCCCCAAATTTTTGAAATGAAGGGGGATGGTCCATAAACGAGACACCCCCCCCCCCATGTTGATACCTGTTCATTCTTTTTGGATAAAAAATAACCTCATATTTTGCATAATATTTTTAAAAATTGTAATAAATTTTTCCGCGCGCTTCGAACCCGTACAAAATATGGATCAGAGAACACCTACATGGATCATGGCAGGTTTTAATACGATTTAAAACAGATTTTGGAATGAGATTACTTTCCATAAAATATTGTCACAAATCACCTTGATCAATGAAACTTCATTGATCATGGATAGTTTTAAAAAATAAAAAACACATTTTCAATATTGCCCTATAACACTGTTCTAAAGACCCTTCAATATTGCTCTTACCTTGTCCACAAAGTCAAGTTTTCAAACGTTATAACCCAGTTCTTGAGCTTGCAAAGACACAATTGGTCCGGTAAAACCGAGTTGGTTTAAAAACCGTTTTAAACCAAAGGTTTATGCCGTCTATTTTTGGCAGAACCTGCCAAAAACTCAATTTTGTTTCCCAAAATGCTTTTCATCAAATTTTCCAATTTATAATGTTGGTTACATATTAACTCTGTAGAATCCAGTATAAATATTACGAACATGTGTTGAAAAGTACAATTCAACAAAACTTCATTTTTATGTATTATGATAATATCAACATATACATTTTGATCTAGTACCATACTTCACTCAATGAATAACCTTAGCATAAAGTGAAATGGCTGAAAATTCAACATACGTTAAAATGTTATCTGTAGGCTTTAAATATTTCAAAACTAAAAATAGCACATAAATGAATAAAATCAAAAAGTGAATAATTTTTAGGATAAAATTGAAACTAAAAATCTGATAGAATCAAATAAAAAAGGAGCGAGTACTCACATTTAGATTGAAGTATGTAAATGTAAATCCATATCTATTATTTTTAGGTTCTTCTCTGCAGAACTTTCATCTTTTGAAAAATTGTCACATGTGTACTTTTTCAACACTTTATTTTTTTCTAAAATTTCTATTTTAAGAATGGCTTCTCTTTTGTTGGTGTATTCTTTGTATTGGAGTAATAAAATGCAAGCCATGTTGACGATCTTAACCACCCTTCTTATGGCATAAGGGGTTTTGCACTTCCGTTAGGCGTAACGTGGGGGGGTCCCAATCTACCCACTTTCCTAAGGTTGTTTAAGATGAAATCCACCACATGTTTCGAAGGCTTCAAAGACACAACATAAAGATATAAAACTAAGAAAGGTTGTTCAGTAAGACCATTAGGGGCAAAAACATTGTTTCAATTTTGCGCCAAAATGTGCGGAAAAGACCTAATTCTGTTTCTGCATTTCTATCTACGGCATTGCTTCACCTATACTTGTGCTGATTACTTTAATTGGTGAAGAATGACCGCAAACCATAAATGCCTCATGCCATTTTATATTTTTAGGGTTGGCTTTGTTACAAATGTTACATAGTTCCTACAGTAAACACCGCTACATGAATTATATAAAATATTATGGCCCAATGGCCTCTATACTTTGGCAAAGATTTTTTAATTATTATTATTTACTTTGTTACACTAGGTGTATGTATTATGAAAATAAGAATCCCAGTAACTCTAATAATAAGCGTTTTAATTTTTGTCATGGGCAGTTCATGTTTAGTTGCCTAATGGGGGGGCTCCTATGGACACATGGCAATTAACGTAAAAACGACGCGATGATTTGAATTTTTTGCACCAATGCAAGCGCAACTCAAAGTTAGACGAATAAATAAATATAGACCAAATTACTGCACGTTAAAAATCGCCGATGAAAACAAAAATGGGTACCTAGGACCCCCCATGCAGTTAAGTGTTAAGTTAAGAGGGACTTCGTTTTATGACTATACCCTAAACTGGCTTTGCACGACAACATTCAGACATTTTCCTAATTTTTGCCGGTTTAAACCATTTATGCCGGTGGAAAGACGACACAACGGAAGACATCGTGAAACAACTGTTGCGTAAGTCAACTGAATCGATTGGCCCGATATTTTTCACCATTGTTCCCGGACTGTAGCCCGGAGGACCATATCTCCTGCCACAACGGTTTAACCAGGTTTAAACCGTTTCTTTCTTTCTCTTCTTCTGGCAAAAACCCAGTTTTTGCGGCATAAGTCAACAACCTGCAAAGAAGTAATATAATATAATGATTCTGTTTGTCTTATTTTTCAATGAAGTCTTCCTTTCACGTTGTTTTCTACCAAGGACCTTCAAACACAATTAAATCCATTTGTCCTTAACGTTTTTCAGCTTATGGCAATGGACAATTTAATAATTAAATTTAGAGATAAAGTTATTGAAAAGGATCCTTTGTTTTCCCCGCGAAACAGTGTTAATTTGACCTTTGAATGTTTACACAATAATTAAATTAATAATCTTATCATAGAATCCACTGATCGATTTGCACCTTTTCACTCTTTTGAGCAAAATCTACAATATCGGCCCTCATTTTCTTCACCAAATCCTTCATTTTTTTCAGCATAGAATATATATCTCAATACAGCGTAATTCTTTAAAATAGAGATGTTAGTCCACCTAGGTGTAATAAGAACAAGGAATCCATATCATGAGTTTCGGACAAAGGCATATTGGAAATCATCAAATATAGAAAACAAATCACCAATGAACCAAGGTCAGCGTTGGTCGCATAGGGCCTATGCCAATATTAACAACCTATGTCGGGGGGCGATTTGTCTTTTCTTGAAAAAGTCTGGAGCCTGACAAGTTGCAAGTTGTATTGGAATCTCCCAGATACAAGTTGTGTTTTGATATTTTTTTACTTTCTTGGAAAAATTTATGGATTTTCAGGGATTTAGAGCCTAAAAAAATCCTGCTGGATATCATCAATCATTTCACAAAACTTTCAAAATAATATTAATATTCAATCATGAAACGAAAACAAAAAAACGTGCCCCATAACCCTATACCCGTTGTCAAGAGGCGAGCGAGTCCTAGCCTTTGAGAGTCCGTTGGACTCTGTTGTGTTGAATTGCGCAAGTCCCTAGACTATATTTTTTAAAATTCGGAGTCCTATAGACCTAAGTTTTGGTTGTCAGTGTCCTAGTCCTAATAGTACTGCACTCATTGGCCTCTGGAGCTATATTTGCAAAAAAAGTAAGTCCTTGGACTTGAAGAGTATTACATCATTGCACAAATCTCAGCGTCCCTAAATTTTAAGGGTCCGGGACCGTGCTTTCTAACTGTGGGTGTCCCAAGCAGTGGATTCACATCCTTGGACCATATATTTTGAAATTAATAAGGGTCCTACAGAGATTTTGAATTTTAGTGTCCAGGGAGGCTATCGGTAATAACACTCCGTGTCCATAGACTACAGTAATAAAAGACAGAGTGGTCCTAGATCTTTGAAATAGGGAACATTTATTACATTACACAACTCTCAAGTTCCCTAAATTTTTAGGGTCCGGAGACCGTGTTTGCTTATGGGGGGTTTCCCCATACAGCTGGTTTAGATTCAAGTGACAATTGAGTTTTACAATGTTGACATGTTTAATTTAATGGTGTGGTCAACAATGACAACTTCTGTTTTAAATTTGTTCCATATAGTTGTCGTTTAATGGTCCATTGTTCCGTGTTGTCACTTGTTATTCCTTTTATGCTCTTATTAAGCTGTTTCATTTTTCAAATGGTTAAATATCCCGCCAAAGTACAAGCTAATTTACTAAATAAACAGCTTTTCAACATATTGTAAGCAAGAATATTTTTAGTTACAATCACAAGCGTATAAAGTGCATCGACATGACCTCACGAGAATGCTCAATAGTCTATACAACTGATATTGAGGCCATCGAACGGAAGATTATTGGGCTCGGCGTAAATTCCTCAGATTTGCTGAACAAAACTAAGAACGTTTTGGCAATGCTAACTCACACAACAGGACAGTGTCTCTGAAAGAACGTTACCCTCCAGAACGGCCATTTTTGCTTACTTTAATCAATTCGATCCGTTTTTAGCTTTATATTATAACAAATGTACTTTTTTAAACATATGGTGAAAACAAAAAGAAAACGGTGAAAAAAATAACCTAACAATGACTATTTCCCTAAAAATTATGCAAACCACTTGCCTCACGCAGCATTCGCAGAGAAACCATGGATGCAAATATCCCTAACATAAAATGTTTACTGACCTCCGGTGCCAATAATACTCCTCAAATTCCAAGGTCCGTTGCTGCTTCTAGAAGTTATTGTTCAGTTCCTCTAATGACTGCATCATTATTTACGACTGATTGTCCTGTTCTTTGACGACCAAATCTCTCTCCTTGCACCTTCTTAGGTCCCTTTTTGGCCATGCTTCCCATTTTTTTCTCTCTCCTTTTTGCCATCTACTACTGGGAACCCTACTTTGAGGGAAAACTTTACCCATCACGATGAACAATGGTCCTTCAACACAAGTCATTTCAGAGAATATGCCATTGTACGAGTCCCGCTCCGCAATCCCATTATTTAAAAAGTCGCTTAAAAACGAAATTTATATTTGGTCATTATGAGGGAGACGGTGAGGGGATTTACGTCACTTCAAATTCTGAAGGACAAATAAGTGACTGTTTCAGCGTGCTTTTTAGGCAATACATGTGAACAATTTTTAAATCTGAGGACTTACGTGTGCTCAAATCCATAAGAATTCAATGTAACTGTTCTTTTCTTTGCTATTGCTAGCCGTGGGCAAACTAGGTTTTCGTTCGTCATTATAGGGAATATCATTGTTGGTTATTTTGTCACCGTTTTTCTTGTTTGTTGTGCGGCCATAATTTCAAAAAGTACATATTTGTCATAATCTAAGCTAAAACAAGGATAAGAAGTGAATTAAGTAAGCAAAAACGGCCGTTTCTGGAGAGTAACGTTCTTACTGAGCCCCCCTGTGACTGTGAAAAATTGGGGGGGGGGCCAAACTTTTGGCCATTTTTCTATCACATTTATAACTCTAACACAGAGAAATACAAGAATATCAAATCCGCCAAAGTACAAGCTATTCCTACCGAGTTTCAACATATGGTACAAGGTATTTTTATTACGATCTCTAAGCGTTAAGTGCATCGACATGACCAGCATTTGTATGTTTAATATAGTTCTAAATATTTTAATTACACTTGTTACCCCACTTGTGTTAAATTATAACGCATATTTAACACATTCACATGTTAATTCCCGTCACTTTTTAAATTATTTTCAAACTTCCTCTGTCCATCTAAGCATATTCAAACATTCTAAATATCAAATTTAAAAACACAGAATAAACATTCTAACCCCAGCCCGAATATTAAAGTGGTAGGCACAAGAATTTGAACCTAGCGTATACAATCCACCAATGCACATATTGCGTTACAACAACATAATACACATACACTATCACAACTATTACATACCGGACTGCTCAGATTCGGCTTGCTTTTAAGTCCCGCCACGTGTGTAAATATGTCTTGTCTTAGTTCTTGTCTTGTGAAGTGTCTTTTGCCAATACACCATATTTTAGCAGTGTCCCTTCTTTTAGTACGAGAACATATCTATTCGATATTCCTTGGACGCTACAATCCCAGTAGCCACAGGGTCCTATGTACTACACGGCCAAACAGTTAAAAGGGTCCTGGAACACTACTAGTCTTCATAGTATCAGAGGATTCTAGGACCGCACAGCTCATTTTAGGGTCCTGGACACCACATCCAGTATCACAGGTCCTAGGACTTTGTTCCTAGCAAGGTCCTAGGACGCTTCCTGAAGTACCATAGATTTTGTGGATAGTGTAATTAATTTTAAGAGTCCCTCAAAATACAGAGTCCGGTCGCACAATATAAGTAATTTTAAGCTTTCTGAAACCCCTGTGTCTCTAGGACCACAGTTTCTGAATGCTGATTATAGGTTTCGGAGACTGGGCGGCCGACGCCCAGTCTCCGAAATCTAGAGTCCTAGAAGGACTTTCTGACATGTGGGACTCTTAAATCTTTTTCCTCACAAACCAGGTCTCTTTAAATTTCACAATCATATCAAATATGCTAAAAAAGTAATACCGCATCAACCAAATCAATGCTAATCAATACACCTAAAAACGTGGTGAATAAAAATAGACTCAAACTTACTACGGATACATTGGGGCAAATAAACGGTCGAATCTAATTTTCTATTCTGTTGGGGCCTATTTCATAGTCTTTTTTCAAAACCTAATTCTTTATTGTTTGAGTAAAATAATGGAATATTAAAGACGATGGTCAAGCTTAGTTATTTCCCTGATTGAGTATGTTTATACATGAAAGCAACCACTCTCTACTCTACCCTATATAATCATCCGGATTCAATCATTGATTTCCGGGGTCCCTTTATGGATTCTTAGATCCCGCGTCTTAAACAGTCATCATCCTTAGAGCTGTTTTTAAAAAACTCTTAAAAAACAGCTCATTGGTTCATATCTCTCCGCTCCATGATTTGGGTAACTTATTCTTTATTTACTTATCTGGTTTTTGTGTGGTTAATCTATTTTTTATGTTAACGAGTCTGACTCGATATTTCAAAATTTATTTTTTGTGTAATAATGGAAAATCTCAACTAGAACTAGATATTACCGTAAAATGCAAATTTCCGAATTTAGATGAATCGGATTTTTCGTTTTTGATGCAGTAACATTTATGTTAGCATACGTTACCGACGGGATGCCCCATAGGATACTTTGTATAACAAAAATTCAAAAACTAAAAACAATATTTTATAACAAAATATTGTGTTTTCTATCTGAGAAATTCGATTTAAGCTTATGCATTTCACAGCCACACAGGGAATTAGTAATATGGACAAGCATTATGTACAATTTTTTGGAAATTGAGGGCGCCCTCCTCAGGAACATCTCTGAGTCGCCCTTATTTCTAAATGTGTATGTAATCTACCATTTTTTGCGTGTTATTATGTCTGTACAACAATATATCATATTTTATGTCACTTAATTGTGTAATACGACTGGACTACTTTGTCCCCCATGGCAAATCCACATCTCTTGCAAATATACAAATATAATTATTTATTTCATTTCTTTTTTTTTCATTACGATATCACATTTTTAATATTTTATTATGTTATATTGTATTTGTGCAGTGAGATGAATAAAACCTGAAACCTGAAACCTATATGTATTGAATGGAACTCAATCAGTCAGGTAAACAAATACAAACAATGGTAAACGTAAAAACGTCCGGAGTGGTGTCTCACAAATCTTTTAGGAAAACTGCAAACCAACGAAAACGGTTTATTTCCTAAAATGTGGTCTGTTCGTATTTATTTGTAGCGTGAAAAGTAAAACCATTGGTGATTGGCCAAACGCGAAGCGGGTCTGCAAGTGAATCCGTAACGCAAGTTGGCGTAAGCCTAATTTTTTGTTTATCTCTCCACAAACGGCAAAGACTAATGAAAAACAAAAAACAGGAGGTCAAGAAGTGGTAGCGGCCCGTTCTCACCGTTTAATGTGATTTTAAATTCAAATAGGCATCGGCCTAACGACTGTGCATTATCGAAAGATGGGCCAGTGGCATGCAAGACCATTTAAGGATTTATCTCAGCAATTTCTATTTACAAGATGGAGCAGAAAGCCATACATCTACACATTCTGAAGCGAAAGGCTATATAAACACATCATAGTTTGAATTTAAACGCATGTTATTTTGCTAAAATTTGTCATTTTCATTATAATTTGTATGTAGCTGAAAAATAAAACATGGGTGATGTGGCGCAGACGCGAAGCGGATCGGCAGCGAATTTCCATAAAGCAAAGTTGGCGTAAGCCTATTTTTGTTTGTTTTGAGAAGTATAATTTTTCTTTACAGAGTGAATAAAAAATATTGTGCATGAAAAAAAACACAAATTTGACCCTAACCTGTTTACTCAACTGTGACGCAGTTGACATTTTCCTAATCTGCATATTGCCGACTTTCTATGCTGAAAAACTGAAGGAATTTGGTGGAAAATGAGGTAGATATGAAAGATTTTCGTGGGTGATCTATTTTTCTGTCATATTCAGACAAAATAATGGAACTGAAACCCCAGCTTAATTGTGTAAATCCCATTGGAATGGGGGATAAAATGTATCAGCCGCGAAAATCGTTCATATCTACCTCATTCTTCACCAAATTCCTTGATTTTTTGCAGCATAGAAAGCCGAAAATATGCAGGTCATGAAAACGTCAACTGCTTCACAGTTGAGTAAAACAGGTCAGGGTTAAATTTTGTGTTTTTTTCAGGCACATTTTTTTTGATTCACTATGTATATTAACGACCCGCTCTATATTCGATGGAGTTGCGGAGTCTTTATAGGGTCTGCATAATAATCAGGTCTCTAATACCTCTAGGTACCGCGCGTAGCGCGGAAAATTTTGGAAATTTATGTGTTACAGAGTATATTTGCCATCTTTAAGTGTCATTGTCGCGTTGATTTTTTTCGACTAGGGGAGAACCAACGGCCCCGGATCTTCCATTGGTAAGAGGGGCGGTAAGCCTTAGTACAAATCATGGGGGGGGACATTTGATATTGTGTCCCCCACCCCAAAAAATGTGGGGTACATGTCCCCCTCGTCCCCACCGATTGACGCCCATGAATTATCATATCGTTGTGGTTTCTGCGCATTATGTCAAATTCAGTCTTAATTAGAGCAAATCACCGGGGCGACTTACGAATTTTGACCCCTCTGGCGGGACGACCAGGAAATTTTGCCCCTCTGGATCGACTGCCTCGGTACGCCAACTGCCTGGTGGTATGGTGAGATTACTATAGCTACACTGTAAGAAATCACTATAAACATTCAAGACTGACGGTAAAATACCATAATTTCACAGCCTTTTCTTTATTTGAACTTGAAATCGACATCGTTACAGAAAAATTTCAGCATAAAATATCCACTGAACAAGGGCACAAAATGCTTTGCATTACACGATGACAGAATAACACATTAACAGCAAAAAATATTATTTAACATGATTTTACACGTTTATAAATTTACAGTAATTTACTGGCAGTCTGGATGCATCCTGGAACTGCCAGTAAATTACCGTGGATTTTTAAAAACCAGTCTAAAATCATATTTCATAATATTTTTTCATGTTATTAAACGTTTTGAAGTGAAGGATGTATTTGTATGTTTGTCCAGTGTACCTTCAGGTTTTAAAAATCGACAAAAATGGCCATTTGACTGCAAAATAAGGCATCAAATTTATAAAATAACAAACAATTACTAACAGTGAATGTAAATTTACGAAGATTTCTAACAGTGCACGTGTTTTTGCTATTTCACATAACAGGTGTCCCTAAAAATATTAACATTCTGATTTCTGCACTTATGTAACGCTTTCTATCAAAAATATCCCCATGTGAAAATGATTAGGCTGAAAATTATTTTTTGGTACAAATACTAAATTAAGCCTATGTTTTATATTAAAATCAAAATCGCCTTTTGTTTTCACTTTCAAGGCATTTCTGTAGCCCAGTAAAACGCTAAGTATTCTATTGGGTAGTCTTATCTCCCTGAAGCCCCGTAACTGCCTTTAAAAGCACTTTTGAAAAAAAAAATCACGGAGTGACCCCTGCCTTGTTCTAGGGCGAAATTGGCCCTAGATCTAACAAGAAAAATAACGCTACCTCCCTTTTTGCGGTGATCGTTAGATTTTCCTCTAGGGACGTTAAGGATATGAAATCACTACATATGACAAAATATATGGTTGCCCCAAAATCTCGCGTTGCACCTTTAAAATGACAATGCTAATGGATACGATAGCCTAGGTGATAAACAAATACTCTGGTGGTGATGATATTGCCAATAACGATGAAATGATGAAACTCTGAAGCTTGATAAGCTGATGTTGCTGCTGCTGATGCTCATGATGCTCAGCACTGCTAATGATGCTCCTGCTGTGTCGATGCTCATGCTGGTCATCTGGTTATGCTGGTCGTGCGGCTTGCTCGTGATGCCCATGGTGCTCATGCTGCTCATGGTGCTCATGCTGCTCATGGTGCTCATGCTGCTCATGGTGCTCATGCTGCTCATGGTGCTCATTCTCTCATGGTGCTCATTCTGCTCATGATACTCTTGATGCTGATGCTGCTGATACGCTCTGATGCTCATGATGATGATCAAATGATGATGATGCTTGATGATATAGCATGATGCTTCGGCGTTGCTCGCAACACTGGAAAAGTGAACACACAGTCGCTACGGGCCGCATTCCTTTTCCCATAATTTTTCCCGGTCTTATTCCCGTCTTGAAATTTTCAAACGCTGGTTTTCTAATTTACGTTTTCAATTTGAGAAACAGGAATTACGTACTTCCGTACCGCCGTCTTAGATGACAAGCTCGCAAAAACTCTCCATTGCGGACATATTCACAGGAGGTGTACTGTTTTAGTTTGCTGCTTCAGTCACATCTGCTCTGAAGTTTCAATCTCTGTTATAGAAGCTGAATACGTTTTGTTTGAAAGCAGGACCACCTGAAGAAAACCCCAAAGACAAAATCACCCCACCCATTATCGTCACAGTTTAATTCCTCCAATGTTACTGTTTGCGAACGTACACTTGCGGATGTACGCTGTGAATATTTCAATTTGTACGACCACAATATTCTTCTCCCCAGGGCATAATTGAATATGCACTCCTGAAGCATATTTTGAATTACAATGATCCAGGAGCATGTGGCAAAATATGCTCTGGGAGCAGTGGAGAAATATCTAAGTCATCTGCTCCCATGAGCGTATTTGCCAAATGCACCTGGAGCAATGTGTATTAAAATTTGACTTAGAATATTTCTCCATATTATTTTTTCAGGATCATATGGCCCTGGACCAAATATCCTCATAGAAGCATGGTGTAAGGGCGACCCGCGTACCGCAAAAACTCTATCAATGTATAGCGGGCTCGTGCGTAATTGAATAGTCGTCGATTACAACCGGGAACTTCCCCAGCGGGGAGGCCATTTTAAGTAGGGCCAAACAGTGGGAGGTCACATATGATTCAAATGCTGGCCGAGCTAGTGTGCGGTAAATGCAAAGGTCCGCTTATGATGTTGAGGTCCGCTTTGTCTATTGAAGGTCCGCTTTGTAATGTGTAAGTTAGACCGCTTGCCTAAATTAAGTGGTTTTTCAAGGTTTTGCATGTTATAAGCAGTGGTTAATACTATGGTATTACGCCTGGCTGGTGTTATTTTTCTGTTTTCTATCTCAACGCTGCGATGATGATGTCATGTCACCGCCCCCCAACGTGTTCAAGAATTTGGGAGACGACGGTGAAAAAATTTGGGTCAACCAGCGAGCGCAGCGAGCCGAAAAAAATTGTTTTTTGTAAGCAAAATGTCCACTTCTGGCAAATACGCACCCCCCCATAAATTCTGGGCTACGGTCCTGTAATAGCGGGAAAATATGGCGTTATGTTAGATGAGAAATAGTATTTAGTCCGAGTGAAGTTACGCGCCTGTTTTGCAGCAGCGTATATCGTAATAAACCTCAGTATAACATGGCGCGTTATTCCGTAATGAGTACAAAAAAAACAAAAAAAAACAGAAGCCTTACCAACCCCCATGCCCCCATGAGTATACTTTTCCTTATATCTTAGAAGACTGATTTTTATATTCTCTAAGTGTCTAGAGACGTTCCTTATCTCTTCGCTCCGGTCACTAAAGAATATATGGCATTATATTAGATGGGAGTTTTAGGGCCGGGGCGACTTTAACGCTCTTGTTTTGCAGCTCGTATGTATATACGGATAACACCTCTGATCAATTGCGCTTTTTATTTCGTAATGAGTAAAAAAAATATAAAGAACAGGCGAAATCTTCCCAAACTCCATGCCCCCATGAGTATACTTATATCTTTAAACTGATTTTAAAGGTGCGGTTCCGATCGTCTTTAGGACCCCCCCCCCCCCCCGATTTACCAGGAAGTAGTAATCGATTTTGTATCATGTGAAATCCGTATTTTTCCCTCATGTCATCCCTGAAATTTTGGCCCTCAAATATCCATTTCTTTTTCTATTTTCCCAGATATAAACAAAAAACGCCTTTTGTGGTTAACCACCAATATTGCACAGTATTGAATCGGGCTTTGCAACATGCATTAATTAATGCGTCTACCATCAAACCGCAAGTTTGTTTCCTCCCACGGTACTTGATGGGTGTATGTGCATTGTGCCACCAGGCTTTTATAATCAGTGGGAGAGTAACAATACCATAAATCGGAACCGCAGCCTTTAATATTCTATGTTTCATAGAGATCGTCCTTAGCTCCGGTCCTTCGCTCTTTTCCTCATAAGAACTATAATGGCGTTAATCTTAGATGGGAATTGTTTTTTTAGGAACCGAACGAGAGCGAAGCCTTCGTTCCTGTTTTTAGGACCTGTACGATGACGTGTCCTGGGTTTTAGCACCGAGCGACGTTACGTCCTGTTTCGCAGGGGCGTATATGATAGAATGGAATAAACCTCAAAAATCACATTGCCCTTTAATGAATAAAAATCAAGCCCGCACACAACCCCCGTCCCCCCCCCCCCCCCCATGAATCATCAAAAACATACTGTCCATGGATTTCATGATGGAATGATAAGTAACCATAAATTGTTTTGGAACCGGGCTTTTCAAATCTGAACTCATAGCATGCAGTTGTGCTAAATACCAGTTGTCTGTCTTGTGTCAGTGCATGGGGTAGCACACGATCTGCTCGATTTTGGCATTGGGGACTTTTTAATACCTAAGAAAAATGATGCTCCGTGGACAAGTCTGTTTTGCTGACTTATTGTTCAGTGAACCATATCTTGAGAACCACTCAATCAAAATGAACAATTTTTTTTCAGGCAAGGTGCTCAATTTACCCATTCTTTATGATAAAATGAAATCCACAAATATCAAATTTAAAAAAAAAGTGGAAAAACGTCACTTTCATTTTGGGTAAAGTTTTTTATTGGGTCACCTTGTATAACGCCAAGCGAATGATGCACATCATGACATCATGAATCTTAGAATCTACTATACCAAGCCAAGGCTTGCTAGTTCAGTCTCTCACGTTATGGCAAGGCAAATACTCAATATGTCGGTAATTAAGTTTTCGACAATAAACTCAAGTTCCTTTTTATTTTTTATTTTTTTTATCGGAACTGATTATGGACTGATAAATCAGTTTAGTCTTTCCTAATTAACGGTGTTTATTGGTCAAACAAAGTAGAAGTTTGTCTTTGAAAATCTCATTATTAGTTGAAAATGACGAACAAACTTATATTTCTATGTGACAAGCTAAGTTCAGAATTGTATAAAACCTGTATAAAACTCAGTTTATCGAAAAAGGAAAAAAAAGTTTTTCAACTTGGATATGAAAGACAATATTTTGGGAGCTTAGAATTACAAGGTTCTAACTGACATTTTATTGATTTTGAAATATAGACGTTTTTCTTCACAAAAAAACATAACAAAACAAAAAATACAAAACCAACATTTTATCGGAAGTGAGACCTTTAAACAAATTTACATTTTGAAAACATATGCTACCCCAGGATGACCTTGAACCTTTAATTTCCCTATAACTATTAAACTATAACCAACAGATTGGGCAAACTATACCTTTTTTATCCTTAGGACATGGCCAAAATGTTGGTATAGATTTCAGTACAATTATACCTATTTGATATCCCCCTACAAACCTTGCCTCCCTGCAAATACACGTTCCCCGCTACTTAGACTTCTAGACTTTTGATATGTTATTCTCTCATTATTTCTAAGTATAACAACACCAAAATTGTTTCTGTTGTTCTGTTATTTTGAGGTCAAACTATTATTTTATTTAAAATTCTTCCACTATTTTGAGGGCGACTTTGATCGCCTAAGTGTAGCACTGATATAAGAACATGTTCTTACACGAGGCAGCACTTCAATGCTCCGAATCACCCGTTTTTTTCTTATTCTTCACTATTGTTGTCTTCGGAAAAAAGCCATGTAGTAATGCAGCCTTTAAAAAGGTTTCTGACAGCATTTCTGAATTTCGTGTTAGTTGCCCCGTAGATCCATGGATTTAAACAACTGTTTATGTACAAAAAAGATGTTACGAACAATTCAAGCCTTGGGCTGAGAGGTTGGCCTGTGCTAATCGACGTAAGTTCTGCTAAGCCATACGGTGTCATATTTAGAATCAGAGCTGTCACAGCAACACACATTATTTTCACGACTTTAATTTCTTCGCGGGAAACACCAGTAGATTCTTCATTTTCGGAACTGTTGTTTGAAACAGGATTTAGATTACTTTGAACTTTAAGGCGACTTTGACGCAGTTTCAAAGCAATGGCAGTGTATGAGAAAATAATAACTCCTATGGGTAATAATACATACCCAATAAATGTAACAATTGTATACGAGATGTCTTGGAGCCAGTTCGCAGTGCAAATGGATTTGTTGGGTAACAATGTATACACGCTCCACCCCAAGAGTGGAAATGATGCAAACAGATAAGCGAAAACCCAAATTAACAGAGCTGCTATCCACTTACGACGGGAATAAGTAACGCTGTATATGATACACAGATATCTATCGAATGATATCACCATTAATGACAATATTGAAGTGCATGTGGCGCCAACTTTGACGAATCCTGCAATTTGGCAAAGAACATCGCCGAAATGCCACTTCCTAGTAGCTAAAGTAGTTGCATGTAACGGCATGATGCAAGTACCAACGAGAATATCTGCTACAGCAACACTAATCATGAGGTGTCCTGCTGCCTCTTTCAGAAATTTTACCTTAAGCACTGTCAAGCAGACGATAAGATTTCCCGCGCTTGCTAGAAACCCTAAAAGATACAAACATGCGGCGTACATTGTGCCTTCTGTCTGACCAATTTCATCTTGCCATGCAGGTATCACCATTGTGTAGTTTTCGAAGTCATCTAACATGTTTACTGTTCTGGTAGTTTCATAGTAAAACGAAGTGTGAATTAATTTAACCGACGTTAATGGCGTTCCATGTGTTGTTATACCGAGATATTTTCGTTGTCCAGTGTAACACGTCACTTCAAATCTGCAAAGATGTTTATCTCTCATCGTTTACACAGTGTTAATGGCGTACTTGTAATAGAATTCCGATACTCAGCAAAACCATCAGTTTTTTTTGTGTGTGAAATAAACATAAATTAAGGAGTTGTCCAGTTATTTCTGGAAATTTCAACGAGCAATTTCACACATTTCTTAAAATGTCACCTATACATATACCATCATATAAACCTTGGTCTGAAATACTGTTTCAAAATCGGTATATATTTTTACCCTTGATGGCTAATTTTGGAGCAAACGTAATTCCATGGGGCCAATGAAATGGGTCTCAAAGGCTCCAGCGCTTGCAAAATAAAAGTGCGTGTTTGGTGTTAGCATGCGGGAGTGACCAGAGTTCGTCTTCTTCTTATCGTATCCAAACACAGTGGTTTTCAACAAAAAAAAAATCTGTGTACAATGTCTGGCTGCTTCACTGAATTCTGCAAAGTACTTGTCTGTGCATTGTTGCTCCAACATTGGGCAGACCTGATGTGGGTCTTATAAGAGAGAGAGAGCGCGGTCCAAGGTAACTCCTAGGTAGACAGGATTATTACTTTAAGCTGATGTTTGGCTTCACGGTTGCGTAGATGGAAAGCACACACCTGCGTCTTGGATGGATTTGCACGAAGGTGGTTTTCTTTATAATAAGGAGTGAGTTCATCCAAAGCTTTGGAGAGTCCAGTCTTCCGGTTGCTACCATAAAGCGTCTTGTTCTTTAGACAAAATCGATCCTGTTGCATAACAGGACGCCGCCCGTAAAATTATTTCATTTGTAAACTTTAAGTTGACTATTTTGGAATTATGATTGTGGTTTATTTCCCTGTGAAATCAACATCTGTTCCTTATTAAAAATCTAATTCCGCACACTTTGCTAATATGACAAAATTAAATTGGTAGAAAAAAGTACAAATCAATTATTTTGAAGACCTTCCGTTTTATGGAATTGGACCCGAGAAAAGTTAAATTGAATTTGTCTGTTTGAGTGGCTTATCGAACATTTTACAGTGTGAAATTCCCCATGGAATAGCTATGATATATATGATGAAGATACTTCAATCATGGAAAAAAGAGATGTTGAAGAAGTCACAAAGATCCCCTTTGCTTTTTGACCATCCATCTGCCGCCCAATAATTGGAATTCTTTATTAATACCTCACAAGCGGCCCTTCCGAGGATAATCATAATCCGCTAAAAAAGTATAATCGTCAGACTCGATAAAAAGTCGCAGTTCCTGTAACCAGGATCTAGCACACATTTGTAACACATCTCAAGTACAAAAAGGTTTGAGTGATTAATTATGTTGATGAACCTGACCGAACCCCTGGAACTTGATTCTTAAGTGCCGCAAGGGGTGCCTTAAGAGAGGGGTCCAAAACAAAGTTTGTACAGGGTCATTTTTAAATTGACCACTCATGTTGAAAAGCACCCAGGTTACGTGGTCTACCATACGGATTCGAAAAGGTATAGTTTTTGTAATAAGTAACAGCCTAAAGTTTCAGAGTTATAGGCTAAAAACAGCAAAATCATACAAGGGTCAATTTCATTGTAAGGGGTCAAATTTTAAAAATTGCTCCGATTTTGATAAAATTGGTGCAAATTATTGGTGACGCTCATAGGATAAAAAATTTAAGGAATATTTTGAAGTTCTCAATGCTTGCTTAAGGAAGTAGGGGGTAACAAGATCAAGCACATTGAATGCAATGGACCGTTGACCTTCTGTGCCCCTACATCGGAAACTAATCATTTAAGACATCAAAACTATTCCTTATTTTTATCCTAGAACTCAAACAATAATTTTTGCACCATTTTATATCCACATCGGAGTAACTTTAAAAATTTGACCCTGTCCAACTTGAAATTGACCGTATTATTGATTTTTTGCTGTTTTAGCCTATACTCCTGAACTTAATCTGTACATATTACAAACGATACCTTTCTGAATTCCTTATGGTTAGACACATAACTGGTGTGCTTTTCAACATGATTGGATCAATTTACAAATTTGACGCCTCTTACACAACTTTATTTTGGCCCCCCCTCCTTAAGGCACCACTTGCGCAACTTAAGAATCAGTTGCAGGGGTTCCGATCAGTCTTGCACATAATTATCACTCAGCCTTTTGTACTTGAGATGTGTTACAATGTGTGCTAGCTCCAGGGCTAATGGTGTTTCGTCATTGCCGTAAAGATTCCGGCATCGGGAATTACGGCGGTCCGGTAAGTATTTCCCACGGTGTAGTCTGTGTCACAGACTGCGAAAGATATGATCTAACTTGATACTGCGTGAGCGACTAACGTTATCAGTCCGTCATAGAGAATGTGTGTAAATGAAACTACATCTCAAATATCTCCGGAAAACGAAGGGGTTCTATGGATGTTTTTGCATCAGAGGGTCCGTTAGTATGTTCCGTTTTGAATATGTATCGTAATTGGGTCTGAACCTATAGAACCTAGCGAGAAAATTGAACGTTTTTGTCGGGTACTTCGGTGCTCGCAGACACGGAAGGTTAACACGCAATCTCTACGGGCGCGTTAATTTTCCCACAATGCCTTTCGATATTTTTCCAGTCTTGAGAATTTTCAAACACTGGTTTCAAATTACGCCAACTTTTTTTTCAATTTTAGAAACAGGATTACGTACTTACCGGACCGCCGTAATCGAGAATCAGCGAATCAGCCCGCGATGCATGCTGGGAAGAAAATATTCAAACATCGCCGATATACAAGTTGAACAGCATGGGAGCCAATACTAATCCTTGTGGGACTCCGTTCCTCAGACGACGCCGTCAACTCCTCTGCCCAGCAATGGTCTTAAGAACAAAGCCACAGTTTGAAAGCATGTTACATATGAATTGTACAAAGTGACGATCCGGGATGGTCCTGAGAAGCTTGGGTGTCAAGCCCTGATGCCATACGGTGTCCTATGCTGCAGTAAGGTCCACCAAAATGACATCTGCCTTACGACGCTTTTTAAAGCTTTCCTCAAAGCTGATGGACAGTGCTCCGGCCATGGCGAAATCCTGCTTGTTCGTCAGACAGATGGGATTCAACGACTGGCTCCAGCCGGTCCAGGATCAGCCTCTCACGGAATTTGAAGGAAACACACAGTAGTGATATTGGGCGGTAGTTCTTGGGGCTGTCAACACGCTTGTTTGGTTTTAGGAGTGCGATGATGGTAGCCCTCCTCCAGATCTTGGGTAAGAACTGGTTGGTTAGGCAACATTTGTAGAACTCCTGGAGCCATTCAAGACATCGTGGGCCACAATGTGGCCCTGTGGCCCACGATGCATCAGATATTAACAACAAAATGCACATGACATTAGTTATGTAGATTTATCATGTTTATTAATGGCAAATAAGCATTAGAAACAATAAACACGGAATGATTAAGCCTGTTATTTTGTTATCTCTACCTGTGCACTAAAAGTCGGGATCCGACTTTTTATTTTAATGTATAGAAATAGTAGTAAATGGTGTCTATCTTCAAGACTGCTTTAAAATGCTTAAGTGTCTGTTTTGCACGAAGAACAGTAATATAAAGTGTTGATATCCCGGTTGATATGACCTAACACTAGCAATTTAGAGACAAAATGGGCATTTTTAATTTGGAAAAATGACTGATCGTGGCTTTAATTGAGCAAGTTGACTTCTGTTAGTTTACTAATGCATTAAAAGCATTCAGAAAGCTTTAAAAGCTGATAGAGCTGATAGCAACAACTTCATTTAATGGTATTTCCAAAGCAATACGATCCGATCTGATCTGACGAAAACAAAAACTTCTTAAAAGGAATTACTAATGCATTCACTATCAATTTGTTATGCTGTTATTTTTGTTTTAATCTATAAGTTGTTGCCGATTTTAATGAACAACGAAGGATACAATGATATTCATTCAGCACATTCTTGTCCCATCCAATGCTGGTGTCGAATTTAATTATGGTCATATTGAAGTACAAATGCATGTTAACTCTTTGTGTGACAGGTCCGTATACAATTTTGAGGTCAAGCTTAGTGACCCCTATAGACCATGCAGACCGTTGTTACATTTTGCCCTCTAATTATGCAACCAAATACCAAAAATTGTAAACGAACAATTTGACACGAGTTCATATAAATTTGGATCGATTAAGCCCAAATTTATTGGTCGGGGAGCTATGAGTTGCAAAAATATTGGGGGAGAATCCTTACTCAAATTCAAATGTGCCAGCATGTATTGCTCAATACGATCACTGCAAGTTAACCGTCTGAAATGGCACCTCAATTTACGAAAGAACAGATATTTTCTTATTACTCAAACACATACAGGGTGAGTCAGAAAAAAGTACAAACCAAATGAGGGATTTTTATGAGAACCTTAATGAAATTTACCAATTTAATTCCTGTGTTAGATGTCTGTTAAGGTCTGGCCCGGATCGCTAATAGCCTCGTCCAAGAAGCCCAGATTTTACCGGAAGTGGTCAAAATTTTGGTATCAGAAGAAAGCTTCCTATTGTTCTATTCTACCCTGTGAAATCTTAGGGCCAAAGGATGTTTGGTTTGGAAGTAATGAGGTCGAAACGGACCACAATTTGGTCGGACCAATATTAATTTCACAGACTTATGGGGCTTACGGAAATCACGGTTTCTGCTCTCGCATGAAAACGCATTGAAATAATCGGCGCGAAAGAACTGTACGTGGGGGTTTTTGAGGTGAAGGTCATTCTAATTTCTATCAAGATGAAACACTGTCATATCCTTACAAATCGGGCCATCCCTTTAACAGCTTTTCACAATAATTTTAAATTTTTGAAATCGATCAAGCCATTCAAAGGCTACAGTTATTTTTGTGAAGGTGTCCATTTTCTGCCTCGAACAAATTGCTCACTGACTGTACACATGAGACTCATTACTGCGCAGCGTGAGGGCTTCAAAATAAATTAACAGGTTGATTCTTTGGCGCCATATTCAAATGCTCCGCAGGACATGTGTTGAATGATAATGCATAATACTTAAGATTTAATGAAATTAACAGTATATTTTTAAAATGGAACATTTTAATGCTTTATCTGTCATCCATCCTATACATGTTATTTGGAAGTTTTAGTAGGTGGAAATCAAAAGAATGAAAAGAAAAGAATTCTGCATATTATTGCTTCAAGTCCAAAAATTGATTTCATTAAATATCATTTTGATATTTTTGATATACGGTTTCATTTTACAGTCTTACCCAACTATGTAACCAGACATTTTCATTTAGGGAGGGAAGGACCAGGCGATGGGAACCACTTAACTTTTGGGACATCACTAAAACACATTTTGCAAAGGTGAACAGGGTAACCTGTCAATACTATCAATTGATGACTTTTCCTGATCTCAATTGGGGCTAGGAGGGGGCAAAGATTTTGAGTGCGGATCCAACCCTTACTCCCCCCCACGCCCTCACCCACAGGCTGGTTACGTCACTGGGGTTCCCTGACATTTATTCCAAATGTGTAATTAATGGAGGATATGCTGCAAATCCCAAAGCTGAACGTAAAAACCAAGACTACTCTTTACGTTACTCTAGCGTGTAACTTGTTCGGTCTTTCACATCGGGTACTTTCACTTCTGCAACTGTAACTTTTGAACGCGTTAATCAATTTTAATGCCATAATTTTTATATGAGAGCTAACAAAACCGGGATTGTACTACAAGAAGAAAATATATGAATAGCACAGAGGGTTTTCCATGAAAAATCGCTCAATTTGGTTGTACTTTTTTTTTACTCACCCTGTATCCTGACTGGCAGCTATCAAGAAATGCAGCGGCGGTGGCCAAACCGGTTTCCTAGAGTTCCATGCAAGGCGGATATATGTGCGTTATGTCTTAAAAATGTCGCAATATTAATTGTAAGTGAAAAAACTCTAAGTAGGATTGAGATGAATATACTGATTTCTTGTGCAGAAAAGATAATACAACTAGTATCTATAACATCAATTTGTCGAGTAATCTCTTTCTTAAAAATCATCTTTTGCTAATGATTCAAGCGAGTGTTCACCCTTTCATCCGTGGCCAAAGTCAAATTTCAACCATTTTGTCAAAATAAACCCAGCAGACTTATTTTTGCATTTTGTTTGAAGATTTTTTTTCACCAATTACATTAGACTACCTATAGTTTAGTAATATTACCAAGAAAACTGAAAATTACCTTCTGGAAGTATATGAAATTTCCAGCAAAACTTGTCCCCAATCATATATTGGGGAAACCAAAATACAGTTTGGTATCAGACTCGATGAACACAAAGTGGAAGCCGAAAAAGCAGGTCAACGGAAATACACCAGAGCTAGAAGAACAAAAGCTCAATCTGAACTTAATAAATCGGCCATCACAGTTCACGTGGCTAGAGATAATCTTGTGGTGGATTGGGATAATGCATCTGTTTTGGAGAGAGAAGAGGATCGCAAAGCTCGATGGATAAGGGAATCTATCTGGATCAGGAGGACAGGTGATCAAGTAATGAACCGAGACGAGGGCACTTATAATTTAAGTCACGTATATGATCCACTTCTGAATTACAAGACCACTGGAGAAGAGGAAAAGTGGACCTTAGGTCAAATGTCCCGCTCTAGTGCAGATGGTTCGATACATCAGTCCAGAGGAAGCTGAGTGATCATTCAGCGAAACTGTCGACAAAATAGTAACTTTTCACTGGTGTTGACATATAATATCAATAATAATCGTCTGTCATCAAACCTGATGAACATTTTCAAGTACACAAAATACCTGTTGAGGGAATTAAGCTTTTGCCATCTCGTTGTGACTAGTCAACAAGAATGTCAGGTATTGATATCAGGGTATTGTCATGTGCACAATGCTAGTCTGCCGGTGAAGCAAGTGGAATGTCTACAACTACCTGATTTCTCGCCAACACAATTGAAAATCGACTTCAGCCCGACACACGTAGATGTATATATTCTTGTACGATCTACTTAAAGATACTCAAAGAAAAGTTCCTTTTCCCAATCATCATCAATGTCTCCTTTGGCTTTTGCCTCTTGTTGCATACGTAATTCATGCAGTTTCAGGGCACCAAAACATCTGCAGAAATCCTCTCCGAGAACTTCGCGTATAACATTGTCATTAGTGAAGTACCCCAAGGCTGTCTCCATATCGTTAGGAAGGTTAAGTGTCTTGGACGGCACATTCTTAGCCTCGTATGCACTACCCTTGACATCTGGAGGCGGCTTCATCTGACGCTGGATGCCGTCAATTCCAGCAGCAATAGTTGCAGCAAGAAGGATGTATGGATTTCCCCCAGCAGCGCCCAACCTATTTTCTATGTAGGTGCCTCGTTCACCATTTACCTTAACACGAAACGCAGTAGTGCGATTATCAAACCCCCAGGTGGCATTGGAAGGTGCAAAAGAATTGGGTTTGAATCTTTTTAGGCAATTGATGGTTGGTGCCATGAGGAGACTTAAAGCAGGTGCATGAGCCAAAAGACCGCCGATCCAATATTGCGCTATTTCAGATAAACCATTTTGACTATTCTTGTCAAACATTATATTTTTTTCACCTTTCACATCCCAGAGCGAGTGATTGAGGTGACTAGAACTGCCATCTCTCAGCTGGAAGGGCTTAGACATGAAAGAGGCCGTATAACCGTGCTGTAAAGCAATCTCCTTGACAGAGGTACGGAAGGTGTGGGCAGTGTCAGCAGATTTAATGCCAAAAGAAGGCTTGTAGCTGATTTCAATTTGCCCAGGACCGACCTCGCTTTCAAACACCTCAACATTGACGCCGACTTTACGAAGATCTGTGAGAAGATGATTGGTAAATTCTGCACCTTGGTAGTTGCGAATGTTCGACCGAGCAGTAGATCCCTTGGTGTAAGGCTCAAGGGTGTCTTTATCGACAACGTAGAACTCGTACTCATGCGCGGCTAGGAGGGAATAGCCCATTTCTTCTAGCCGATTGAGTTGTTTGCAGGCAAGGATACGTGGATGAGCGTCGACTAGTTTCCCTTCATACATTGGCTCGATCAGAATTCGTCCAGTGTTTTTGCACCAAGGTATGGTGATGTACGTATCTGGGTCAGGAAACGTCAAAGCATCTGGGAATCCGACTTCAGCATTGTATCCCGTTCCAGTGGCATGATTTTCCTGTGGGTCAGTACCTATTGTGCTCAGACAAAAGGGAAGCCCATTGGTGGCCTTCTCCATGAAATGCTCTGCCGCGACCGTCTTGGAACGCGCAACCCCGTATGTGTCAGTTTGCTCAAACCTAACAAACTTCACATCATCAGCATTCATCTTCTCCATCACACTGTCAAACTGCTCTTTTTTGGAATCCATGTTTATTTGAGGGTGGTTCAACTTTTTGTCATTCAGGTCAAAAAGCAATAATTTCAGTTCTGAACCTTTCGTCTCGAGTCAATCACTGCAAGTACAAAAATAAATTATGATAAAATGATAAACGGTTAATATTTGCTCAGGGAATTTCTTGCATTAACAGCGATGTTACATGTCTTTTACAATTTCTGTTTGGTTGTTTGACCATAGAGGCTATTTTAATAAACCATAATACACTTTTATACTAATGCTAGTGTATTATGAGCGGCAGGGTTGTTGTAGCAGTCGATCGTCCGCCTTTTATCAACGCGGCCCTGGTTCGATTTCCTGTATAGCTATTGCCGTACGTGAAATTGATTGCCGATCAATGCCCGTTCGGTTTCCTCCTATATCTAAAAAATTGATTTCTTAGTTTTATGAATATGTTCTAGGAGCAGTACTCTTAGTTAAGATGCATTTCTGAAGTTATCGTTAAACCGTTCGTCATTCTTTGGTGTTGCTAAATCTCTGATATGTTGTGTAAACCCTTGACCAACTTCAAATCACCTGACATCTCACCCCCATCAATGATTAGCTTATCAGTAATGATTGAGGTTGACCCTTGCAGAAAATTTTTGTATCAAATTTGTATCAAAAGTGTATCAAATATGTGTCAAATCTAGATTTGATATAGATTGATAATCAAATCTATGTCAAACAAAATTTAACACCAAATTGGACAGTATCAAACTGTATCAAATTTGTATCCAAATTAAATCGGATTTGCTATATGTCAAAAGTGTTATCAAAATTGGACTTAGATATTTTTTACACATTATCATGTGTGTCAAACTATGTCAAATGTGTGTCAATCTATATCAAATTGGACTTAGTATTTTTTTCACAAATCATGTGTGTCAAATCTATATAAATTGGACTTAGTATTTTCGTCACATATCATGTGTGTCAAATCTATATCAAATTGGACTTAGTAATTTTTTTTTTTTTTTTCACCATATCATGTGTGTCAAAAAAATATATCAAATTGGACTTCAATTTTTGCACATTATCATGGGTGTCAGATGATATTATCAAAAATTGCACTTTATTTTACTATAGTAAATTGAATCATGAGTCTTTCACAATGGAATTCTTACACAGTGTCGTGTATAATTTGGGATATTCCATATGTATAACTATGCATATACAGGAAGTTACCCGTCGGCCAATAATATAGACCAACGAATAAGAAAATGTCAAAGCACTTCTTGACCTATACAATCAAAATCCAGTGGAAAAAACAGTTGAGAGGAATACTTTAAAAAGCCAGAAAGGTGGTTATAAAGCACCCAAAATCTTTATGTTCTGATAACGGTGGATTCCCCATAATTCTCCTTTGTTCCCGAAGGAAGGTGTGCTACCTATATTCCGGGCTCTCAGATTTATATTTTTCCCCCTAAAAATGACCAGAAGGATGTAAAAATATCCGGGGGGGGCAGGCAATCATATATGAAAGTGACGGGGATGTGCGGACTTGGAACTTAAGGGATAAAAAGGGGGTTTTTTTTGGGTCAGTTGGTGAGGAGGATGCAAAACTGGGGGTCATCACTGAGCCTCTCCCATTTTGTATAAAGGGGGTCATCCTCGGGCAAATTCTAACCATTCGAACACCCAGTTTATATTGTTACGAACATTAAAAAGGGGCTTTCTGTGAGAAGCAAGGATATAGAAATAAGTGGGTCATTCAGTGGCATTTTGATTATTTTAAAAATGCGGAGGCATCACTGAGAGTAAAGAAAAAAGGGGTCTTTCAGGGACAGGTTTTAATTAAAGGGGGTCTTTCAGTGACAAGACCCAGGTTTTTTTAACAAAAGGTTTTATAGCGGACATGATAGCTCAATCAGGTAAGGGCTCGACTCCAGTGTATGCTCATTAATGCGTATAGGCGTGCGTTCGAGCCTGTGAGATTCAGCTGTCATGTAATTTCCTGGAAAGAAATTAACCGCTTGGTTGTTTTCTCGATTTACCCATTTTCGATATTGGGAAGCTGGTCCCGCGCGCGATGGTTATCTCGAGGTATGTTTGCGATAAGGGAAAGCGCTGATCCAGATCTGCGGCATCCCTTGAAATGGCAAATGTTTGGTTTATGGTTGGGCCACAGTGATCAGCGGACCCATTTGTGAAAACGCGCTTAGAGGCGAATAGCATAAGGCGCTATATAAATCTCTGCTATTTATATTTATTATTATTAAAAAGGGCAGTACCTTTCATTGACAGCAGGTTTAAAAAAGGGGGGTCAATAGTGCCGCACATCCCCGGTCACCTATTTTAGGGAGTGCCCTAAAAACATATTACCTGAGTTATACAATTAAGCCTTTATCATTTTTGTGTATGGGAGCAAAGTTCATGGGGACTGGCAAACCACCCATCCTTGCTAATTAAGACGAGGTTAATATGTTTAGTTACTCCCAGAAATTAACACTGGTTACAAAAAAGATTGTATCAAAGAAATCAGTGATTCATCGGTTCTGAAGCGCCCGGCCCTTTATCTTGGTAAATGTGTTACAAAAAGGTGGGTAAGAAGACGTTATAAACGGTACAGAAATTTATACCACTCATATAAAACTTTCCAGAGTATTTATTAAACAACACACAAACCACCACACACTCACTCACAGGCATATTCTCATCTTAATCATTGCCAGTACATATGCATTTGACAAACTGTAATTTGCAAAATTTAAAAAAATAATAAAAAGTACATTACATAAAAGCAAATGACATGTTTAGCTGAATTCTTTTAAATGTAGCGTGGACAATGGCCTTATATTGATGATGATAGTTTCAGTATAGGCCCTATAGAAATTACACCACAGGCCTATTTCCTACTTAAAATTCTTAGTGTATTATGAGAAGAAGATCAATTATTATTTAGAAATATTAGTACTATTATAGTTGCAGTATCAAAACTTTATTATAAATTAGTAGTAGATTCAACCCATGCTGCATCGTGCTCACCGGAGGGAAAAGAGTTGGGACAGCGTCAATTAGTGGGAGAGGAAGCAGAACTCCGAACGATCACCTGGTTTCATGCAACGAACTAAGAAAATATTGGCCCTTCATGTTTACTAGAGAGTTGCAAAGACTTTTGTTTTCTTTGTCCATCCAAAAAAATGGGCGCCAAAAGTCAATATTAAACATTCAACTCTGTTACATTGAATACCATTGAAGCAATACAATTAGAATGTTGAGAGTTAAAAGTAGCTATAAAGTGTTCAGGTTGACTTGAACGGGACTTTCATTAAGCATGAATTATTTTTTTTTCTCTTCTATCGGATTACATGTTTCAATAGATTTAGTGTTGAATTTTATTTTAATATTTTTACTTTAAAATTCATCTGATCATATCTTTGGAAAAAGTACTAAAGGTGACACGATGGGTTGAATCTACTATAATTTTTTATTCTTATGATTAATTAAGTACAAAAAATAATACTTGAGTGTGGCCTGAGGTTTAAAAAAAATAAATTAATAGTTCATCAACAGAGATTGTACATGTTTAGCATCTTGCAATCAACACTGTAAACAGGATGGCAAATACATAACCTTGATAAAGGACTAGAAACGTTGCGAATGTGGGGTTTAACCCAGATGTTGATGCCAATTGAATTCACTTGTTGCTGCTTAAGTTGGCATGGCCTGCCCCCTGGACATAAATACTTCCTGTAAACCTTGTAACCCTGCTGCTGTTGAAAACCTTACACCACTTCAAATTATAGCAGGTGGTGGGACGGTTGCCTTAATTTGCATGAATTTATACAATGATGTGGCTTTTTCCATGCTGTCCATTTATTTGTCATGATACAACTGTCCTGTGAAAGAAACCCAGCTAGAGATTAACATGGACAGACTGAATCAGCAAAGTTTGACTTTGACTCAAGGAAATGGACTAGTAGCATGCTAGCATTAAGCATTTGAACAGCAGTTTGCATCATGGACAACGAACTAGGCCCATCATCATGTAAGTTACAATACAGGCAGTTGTAGCAGACCGGGATAGCAGTAAATTTATTCTCAGATGGATACCACATGACAAGGCCGGGGTGAATGCATGCAAGCTACATGTACATGTATGGGGGAAAGGCTGCCACATATGCAGTGATGCCATTCAATAGGAAACAAAGCAAGAAATCGTTAATGCATATGGATCTGTCCGTCTTTTGTTGCCTTTTTATGGCAACGTTGTAATAAACATCCAATATTATAGCTGGTTTGCACGTGTGATCATGATGCTCGAGTAATACACGCAGGCCTATAAGGACATACTCATGCTTTTGGTCGAGGTTGTTACAGGTAAGCTTTGGTAGTATCATTGTGTCAATTCGTGTGGCTTTAATTCGAAACTCTGAGAATGCATATTGTACACTGGAAAAAAAATAAATCTCACATGATTATTTTCAACCGCCGTAATGTATTGTGGAAAAAATGTCAACTGGGCAATTCCTTTGCGTGGAAGAACTTTAACTTCATCATGCATAACTGGTGTGTAATTACCACGGAGTCAAATGATACAGAAATTGGACAGAGTGACAGACAAATCATTATCATCATGTTTTGCATTTTCCTTCACAATTTTGTGCTGAACACCGGTCAGAGAAAACGTTGGAAAAATGTTGACGGCGGGGATTCCTTCAAATCATATCATCTTAGTCACAAAAAAATCCACACCAAAATGGTTGGTTTCATCGCTTAAAATATTTGTGTACTTCGTCCGCTCACAGAAACAGATAAAGCCTGGGTCATTATATCCGTGGAGACTGAATTAAACCTACGCTGTATTGAACATTTGGATGGGCTGCTTGCATTGCAAGGAAAAGTGCAACGATCAGTCGACTGCACTCAGGAAAGACCTTCACAGCTAACAGATCAGATCGATTTCAGAGACATGAGGGACATTTCAGAAGAATTTCAAAGAAAAAGAGAAACGCTTATTTTTTATCAAACCCTAGTTTTTTGCACATTTGGAATACTTATCATTGATGTATGTACACCTAAGATGATTTTGTATTTTCTGTCGTCACGACAGAAATTCAAAGCATGGTTCAATAGGGAGGATTAACGATAGCAAGCAAGTTCAAAACAGATTTGCGGTTTTCTTTGTACCGGTTGTCCAATAACGTTTCAGTTAGTGGTCTGGCAACTGATCCAGTGCATTTAGAGAGAATTTGATCCTCAAAAATCTCTGTCCACTAAATGCGTATTCATGGATGTCTGGATTAACCGGTCATGTTTGCTCTTAATAACTAAATTTTTGCCGATTTCTGGTACATTTGGACTTGTAATCATAAATGCATGCATGTACAAAATATGATTGAAATCAAATATCAAAATAAAAGCTTTTGAGGCAATCCTCAGTACTTTAAAATAGTTACGTAGTTTATAATAGTACATTTGGATTCTTGAATGTATGGGAATTTTAGTCTAAACAATGACTGGGGGAGCCAATGCACCGATATATAATGTAAAAAAATTAACAATGTAAAAATTGAAGTCAATTTTGTATTTAAGGTGCATGGAAGTACCCTTCAAGGGCCAAAAAATAAAATTTACAAATTGAAACGGAAGAAAAAAATTACCTTCTATTGCTTTTGTTGACGAACAATCGCAGCTCAGGTTCAAAAATCTTGTACATGTATGATCCGAAAATTGTAACTTCGCAAAATGAAAAATCTATTTCATATTTCTTATTGTTTTCTCAAGGTGCGATTTTTTTTTTTCCAATTTAAAAAACTCAGCTCTCAAAATTGAAAAACTTTTGATCTCTAATTTCCACAAATCATTTGTGAAATTGAAGTACTTAACTTTTATCTAATGGTAATAAACGTTAAACTAGCATTTCTAAAATATACGAAATTAAAAAACAGTGTTCTAGGCTTAACTGCCGATACCTCGAAAGTGAATTTTAATGCCCTGTCATCCTTGTAGCAAGGAAAAGTTCTCAAAAACGATGATCTTAGAGAGAGGGATAAAAAGCAAATTAAAACCATTAACTTATTGGACATGCATTGAACAGAATTAATGCCACTTACCCAGGAGAACTTGTTTTAAAGGGGATCGTTGATGCAACAGTTGGCCAAAAAAATAATATTTTTTTTTCCTTCTTGGCCCAATGACCCCCCCCCCCCCCTAAACCAAGTTCCTATGGGGCGAAAGACGGGCAGTATTCTAGTTCACGCCTAGTCCAATAAGTATTATTTTAATTTGCTTTTTATCCCATCTAGAGCTTGAAGATAAATCATTTTGAGAAAATCCTGGCTGCCAAGGATGACATGTCGTAAAAATTCACTTTCGAGTATTTATTGTGTATTATCGGAAATTTTAGTTAGAAACATGTTTTTCAAGTTTTTTTTTTATTATTTTATGGTCTGGTATGTATTAGACCCAAAGGCTGAATTTCACCAACATGACAATTAAAACTGTGGCAATGAGAGGTTCACCCACAAACACCCCCGACCCACGACGCCCACTGACACCCCATTTACAGGAACGACAGACTCCCACACGACCCCAGACGATACAAATTTACCACACCACGACTCGGAACCACCCAAAAACACCACTAGCCACTAAAATGTCGCCAGTTTGAGAAAACAATAAAATACATTAGAAATATTTAATAAGAGATTTCAATTTGTGAAGTTACATTCGACCATAACTTTGAACGAGAAGCTCCGAGTGTGTAAACAAAAAGCAATAGCATTATTTCACTCATTGTAATGTTTTTATTTTAGCCCTTCAACTGCAAGGGTAGGTACCCATTCCACCTTCACCATGCATCACTTTATAAACTTAACATTTCTATAATCTTCTTACAGTTTTGAAAGATCTACCATAAAAACTCAAATATGGGTGGTAAAACCTATGAAAACAACAAATTTGCCACATCTTAAATGTTAACACCATACAATACACTTGCATTAAATATTCCCAAACACACAAACTCAAGCACTTGCTCTGTGTGCCGCAACCAAAACTTATACTAAAATAATCATTGAACCCCCAAAAGGGTAAAACATGAACACCCCACAACCCAGATGCACCCCATAAGGAGGTTGGCTAATTGATTGCAACACATGATTTGTCTTGAAAGGGAACAAAGATCGAGCACATTTTATGTTATGTCAAAGATCCTTGCCGCTTACAAAAAAAAACTGCAGCAGGTATGTAGTAAAAATATATTAATTTCTAAAAGGCTCTTGAGCTAAGAAACGCCAAAATATGGTGTCGTTTGTGTGAAGATAAAGAAATATTGGGTGTGAAGATAAATAAATATGCTTTGCCTTACTCAGACATTTTTTCCACAAAAAAGATGGTGTTGACTGCTTTTAACACTCGTGCCCTTCACCATACTTTCGATACATATGGTAGGTAGTTAGTAGGTGGAGAAAATATTTAATTCAAAGAAAAATGATACGTTTTACAGGAATAATATTTTATGGAGCTCGGAGAAAAAGGCGAGCGCAGATTTAAATCAAAGACGAAAATACACGGTCTCGTCGAACCCGGTCCTTCGCTTTCTAGGCATGAGACTTACCACTGATGGACCAAGAGGGACTGTGTTTACGTGGATACGATGCAGCTAGCCAAGGGAATAGGGCATCATAGGCCCACCCTTATAAAAATAAATTTATGCCCGCTTGAAAACTCTAAGTCAAAGACAGCGTCGTTTCTTGGTATCCACGTAAACACGTCCTCTGTGGTCCAGTGGTTTGTGATTCTCACGCCGCATGTAGTAAGGAGCACCGAGGACCCAGGTTCGAGACCTTTTATTTTTCATCTTTTATTTAAAGTTCTGCGCTCGCCAGTTTCTCCGAGCTCTGTATTTGTCAGTTTTACTTCTAGCGGGTTGTATCAGTACTTGATCCTCGCATCCATTGAATTGAGTTTCGCACCATCATGATTCTGCTAAATCATGCATCATAGGCCCACAATTCTAAAAATATAATCATAATAAAAAAAAACCGCAATAATTTCCAATTTTTTAAAAAACTATTAGCGCTCGTTTCTCTGGTATTTAACATAAAACAACAGTCCTCTGTGGTCCAGTGGTAATTCTCACCCGTAGAAGCGAGAGGACCGGTGTGAAAGCAGATATAGTCCGATGGGAGCCACAGTCCGGGACCCCATAGACGATAACGGAATAAACGTGAAACTAAGTTGCGTGAAAAGAGCAACTGAATCGATTGACCTATTGTTCACAATGTTCCCGGACTATGAGAGCCGAGAACAATAATTACTTTTACACCGGGTTCGAGGACAGTATTTTCGTCTATTAATTCTGTGCTCGCCAATTTCTCCGAGCCTCTATTTATAATATTATTTGTCAAGGACTTCTCGGGTTGTATCATTTACTGATCTCACATGCAATGAATTGAGTTTAACATCGTCATTCTGCTAGAATCATGCATCAATAGAGAATAATATGATTTGTGACAATTTTACACCCGGAAATCTCCAGTTCAAAAACGCGATGGCCCATATGCTTGCTATTTGAAATTGCTGGCTTAAAATAATGACAATATATACCACATGTAAAGGACCAAATAATTTATGAATAAATTTATTACAGTTATAAATTCAATTAGAATGAAAAAATATCAATTAAAAGCCCTAAAAAGAAACTCCAAATTGCCTTTGAATTTGCTGTGAGATATGAAATACAGTAGGGCCTAATGTACTCATAGTCATACAGTACTTTGTAGTGTTGAACTTCTATTAAGAGGTAAGATGGCTTTCACCAATGTCCATTTTAATTATTGATGATCTCCTTGGTTTTGTGTTTTTAATCTCAGGTTTTCCAATTATTGTTGGTCATTTATACTTTACTATTTATCAACTTTGTATTAAAAACCATAAATTTACTAATTCAATCAGTCGGTAAATTAATTTGATAAAAATTAGCATAGAATTTTGACCAGGAATAAAAATGTGTCCAAATTTACAAATTTTGGCATTTTACTACGTTATACATCATGTATGTAGGTTATCACAAAATCAAAACTCGTCAATTCAAATTTAGATGATCAGAATTCTTCGCAATATGGTGTGCCGGCAGTGGTTGTTCTTGCCAGTCTTGATACATAAGGAAAACAAGGTTCTCCAATGCAGCCACTGGCGACGCATCGTATGCGATTTTCTAGCAAGGATTAGAACCCGTATTTGACAGTTTGACACACATTTGACACATAAATGTTATGTCGAACAATGTCACAGTTTTCACCGGTATGGTTGCTTCAGAACGCATCATAGTTCATGACCAATTGATACAGCTTTGACACCTCAAAACTATGTAAAACAAAATCAGAATTCGAACAATTCATTGACACAGTTTTGACATACATGTACATTGACATATGTCAAACTGTATAAATGGTTTCATTTTGACCATACATTTGACATATGTCAATCAAGATGATCAGAATTGGACCGCCATTTGACACAGAGTTTGGACATACATTTGACATATATGTCAAAACTGTATCAAAAGGTTTCATGAAATATTTGGACATATGTCAAAAATAGTCAAATGTTTTGAATACTTTTGACATAGCAAAACAGAGTATCAAAGTTATGTCAAATGACGGTCCCAAATTCTCGGCCATTTGATTTCACATAGTTTTATGTGTCAAAATGTAGCAAAGTTTGACAAGGGAGGGTACGTTCTTTTTAACCAGAGAAGGAGAGCGTGTATTTTCCATTTTTGGCATTCATAATCTCAGTAATCTTGCATGCTTCCTTTTGCGGACAGAAGAGAAATGATTAGGTGATCCAGGCTTGCACACTACTTTCGAAATATTTTTACTCACTTGGACCATTCAGCAATTGAGGATTCCATAATCCAATCACCTTCTTAGGATTTTCTGGTTTCTTCATAGGATTAGTTAGATTTTCATATGATGCAGTGAGACAAGAGTTGCAAGCTTACTTAGGCCCAGGAAAGAGCAACTTATTGTGATATCACTTGAATGGTACACTTAAGATCCAGAATATTTAGGACTTTCCCTTAATCCCATCTATTTGTTGCTTAGTTTAGAGGTAGTTGTATTCTGCTTACCAAGTGCAGACTGAGACTTAGGTTGGGTACCCATCTGACATAACTGATGCTTGAACAGGAATATGATTCAGAGGATTAGTGTTCGTACTGTGATACTGTAGCCATAGGGCTTAGGGAAAGTCCCTAAATATCTGATCTTACACATGTACCTATTCTAAGTGATATCACCATACTGGAGCTTCAGTGGAATCAATTTTCTCGCAGTAAGAAGCATCCCATGGTAACACTCAGTACATAGAATCATAGACACCATGGCTTAGAGCAGATCTTGCCCATCGATGACCTGCATTCTCAACCCATCAATGTGTCATTTGATTGGACAAGATTTCATCTAGTCGCAGAGGAAGAAATTGGTATATTGGAAGCATCATGTTGTTTCCTCGATTGTATCATTAAACATCTTTTTTAAATTGCGATATCCAAAAATTGCTTGATAACTTTATTTGCCAGATCATTTTTGGTCAGTGTTGCCACCATTGAGAACCGGAACGGTATCAATTTGCTTAAGAGGTTATCCATGAAAGCGGTCCAAAGTGTGACCTGCCATTAATGAGCACCAGAAGATTGGGTATGGTACATGGTTTGTTTTTTTTTAATTGTTTTTTGTTGGGTGGTAATTTTTTTTTTATAAGTTTTTTTGGTTTTTTTTTTTTAATTTTTGTTTTTAATGCATATTGGGGACTTTCCCAGGCTTACAGATTTCAGGACTTTACATATCTTAATTTGTTCCTCCACCATAACCTTACCGGTGGATTTGTGGATGTGGAATCATTATAGAACTTTAGGTAAAGGACATGAAAATCACTGAAGGCAATGGTGATTGGAGCATGTCTTAGATCATAGACCCATTGTAAACAAGCATTGCCGTAGGAAATCGCATAGGAACCAATATCAATTATTCTGATTTGGGTATTTTTGCTTGATTGAAAATTGTTAATTCGATCTTGCGGTGCTACTTTTCTTTCTCAACGCTTTAGGTTTATCAAAGTCTCAAAGTCACTTTCGTAACTATAATGATCATTTTTGGTAGGAACGTATACATCTCACACTTTTCCCTGCTAGTGGTAGACTACCCGAGCTTGTCAATATGTGGGAATTTAGACTTCTCCTTGTTTCGATATAGCCATACCACCATTAGAAGTTAGTCCACCACCAACAGGAAAACAAGTTAATCATGTGAAATTATGCACATGGATATGAGTTATCAAAAACAGAATTGATTTAATACACAACATCGAAGTACACATAATAATCCCAAAAAGAATGAGTTATACTGACAATGATTGTAACACAAGAATAAGATTACCTTAGGAGGTATGCAGGGCAGGTGAGCCTAAAAGGTTAGACACAAGCCATATAAAACCTCAAAACCAACATGGCGATCAGTAAAATCCGTACCAGCAGCCGATGATCAATGACAATAAATAGAGTTTGCGTACAAAGCAACAATAAAAATTGCTGGTTACTCGGAGAGCTTGATCAAGGCTGTCTGCTAAGAGCTGACCAAAGTTGTGATTTTTCACACTGTACTGCATAATTAACATTTATTCTCAATTATTTTGAACATGTGTTTAGGTTATTTGAAATCAGTGCTTAGCATTTTTAGGGCTACTATGTCTAGAGAAATATTAAATTAAAAAATGGTTACACTGCTGGTGGTATGTTGTGCACATAGAGGGATTCCAGGATCTTATTACTCGTTAGTTAATTAAAAACCCCAAATACCTGTTGTGGGTCAGGTGCAGTGTTTGTGCTTACTCAAAGGTCGGGCCTGAGTTGAAGTATTGAAACTCGCTAGTGGTACATAGGCCAGGTGAAATTAGAGCCATCAACTTAGGGTTTAATAGATGTGATCTCGCCATTTTTAGTTTTAGGGGGGGGGTATTTCCAATCCGTTTTGATGACATATTTAATCAGACGTGTGACCAATGACTGAATTGGTTTAGTAGTAGAGCGCCTCTTGAACAAGACTAGTTTACTTGGAGGTTCTGAGTCTGAGTAGTACAGCAGGATTTAAAGAATAGTTGTTATTTGCATTGGTTGAAATGAAAATATCCTAAAAAACATTATTTTATATATAGGCAAATATTACACAGTATAGGTTGGATTGGTTGTGGATGATATAAATTGCATGTAATGGTGGCAGATTGCCACATACAAGTAGTGTAAAAAAGAACTAAATTTAAAATATGCGAAGAATAAATACATTGCACCATGTTTCAACCTGAATATTTCAGCTATTTCGGCAGGTGACCTCTTTGTATTCTTTGATGCTTAGGTTGTTTGGAGCAGTTGGGCCACCAAGTAACTATGACCTCCCGCGGAAAAGCGCCCGATACAAGATAAATGTTTTAATTTTTAAAAAGCTTTAGCTTAGATTTAAAAGGGCAGGCAAGCTCAGTTTTATTATGAAATACAGTCTTACGTCTCCGTTCCTAGGAGAGTCCCTTAAAGATGGCGACACAATGTCTCAAATCCAAAATGACAATGTATAAGAAATGTAGCGGGTCCGTGTCACACGGCAGAACGTTGATTGGAAGTAGAGTACTGGTAGTAGTAGAGCAAGCCAAACCGGCCAAAAATACAGGAAGTACACAACACAGTCACGCAAAATCACAATGTATCGTCCAGCAAAGGATCACAATATACGCTGACGCAGATTTTAACCCCATAAAGTAAAGTATCACAAGACGCACAAAACATCACACGCTAAAACAGCATAGTGTAGAACTACAAGTTGACACGCTCTACCGGAGTCGAACACACAAATGAGTAATATATGTCCGACCAAAATACACATGTCTTCAAATATCACTCACATTTTCAACAATTTACCAAAAAAATTTTAGTAGATTTAACAAACATGCCTCCTTCTGGCGGCCCCTTGGACGCTTTTAAAGTCTGACTCAGAGATTTCGAAACTATTATTTATTGTTGTTAATAATGAAAAATAGTAAACTAGAAACTAAAATAGTACCCTAAAAATGCACAATTCCGAAATTTGAGATGAATCTGATCTTCCGTTTCCATGCATTAAACACTTATGCACAGTAAAATTATAAAAAAAGAAAAATTAAAAAAAAAAAAAAAAAAAAAACGGAATTTTAAAACAAAGTTGTTATTTTCTATTTGAGGAATTTCGATTTAAGCTGAGCAATTTCACGCAGTGATTAATATATGGACAAGCATTAATTGTATGCAAACAGATTTTTTTGGAATTGAGGCTCCCTCCTCAGGATCTCTGAGTCGCCTTTAATGTTTAAGTCCACTTCAGGAAGGAAAACTTTATCTGTTCAGTCGGGATAACTTTCCTATCTATATTACATTACAATGGCGTTTTTCAGTAAAAAAATCATCGGTCCTCGGACCGCTTGTGTCGCCTGACGTCGTGGTTAGTGAATGATAGGCCTAACATGAACTTTTGACCTTGATATGGACCTTGGAAATCATAAACAAATGAGGTTTTGCATGTAACGCCATAAACCAAGTTTGGTTCCAATTCAACGTCAATTTTCAAATAGGTCAATTTTACATTTCAGCCTATCTTACACTTGATCACATGACTTTTTGACCTTGGTATGTGACTTCTTTTGACCCCATCAAAAATTGAGGGATCCCATGTTGGCACCTATGACTCAAGTTTGGTTCCAATTAGACGTACCCAGTCTCGGCTCTGTCTCTGGGTTTTAGAGCGAACTTGGTTAAAGATAATGCTAGACTCGGGGCTACACTAAAAACTAGATGACTTTTCAGCTTACCAACCCCGGACAGCCCTGCCAACCAGCTTGTCCAATGCACAGTGCTCCTGGAATTAACACTAGTAGGGAGTATCCTCGCCGAGACTGACGAATCTGTAGGTAACCGTCTCTAGCAGTATCGATTCACAAGTAATGACTGCTACCTTGCGCACATCACGGTTAATTTTATGCTAATCCGGGGAACCACAGATACGAACACAACAGTGGTATCAATGGCACCGACATAGGTTCAGTTATCGATACGCGACCGCCGCTCCTTTATCAGAGTCAAGTATGGAAAATAAACATAGCAAATAAAATAAAAGACTGGGAAGGAAAACTACGAAATCAGAAATTGTCCTCGTTTATTTTGTTTCATTGTTTGTTGCAGTGGCGTAACCGCGGGGGAGGGGGGTTGTGGCAGGGGGGCGCAAGCCCCCCAACAAACCCTTCCCCTTCACCCCCCAAATGAACGGACTTTTTGTACAGTTGTCTGTGGAGAAGACCCAAATTTGCCCCTAAAAAAAAGCCTTGGCCCTCCTTCCGCCCCCCCCCATTTGCAAAGGTCTGGTTACGCCAAGTGTTGTTTCATTATTTTCCTTATTGAGGATGGTGATCATCTGAAATAAATAGGCCTACTCATGCAATACTTGCAGTGCCAATCACAAGCTCTCCATTTTTTTACATTACCGAAATCCCAGGGTGTCCATTCTTCCATAACACATGAATTATTTCCCAGCGCTGTACAGCTGTCTGACGAATCCTTCCCCAATTCCTCTCAATTTCAATGTTACAGCTACCGTGTCCATCCAACTGACCCGTTAATCATCCTTGTGAACAGATAATTAAAAATTGTAGTTCAAATGGGTCAGCTAGTAATTTCACAATACTTGTATTTGCCCTAAAAAAAAAAAAAGTAAAATTGGTTTTTTTAATTTGTCTTTTTTCTTTGATTTCCATGCCATTTCCCTTCCCTATCACTTTTATGTGACCATGATGGTTCTATACATTTTGCTTTTTTTTGTTATGTCTT